>VZRF01001115.1:648551-710798 GCA_013396875.1 Vireo altiloquus | reverse complement strand
CCGGGGCCTCCAGGCTGACGGCGGCGGCGCTTTTCTTCAGGGCTGGGCCGGCGGCTACCCCGAGATCGTGAAGGAGAACGAGCTGTTCGAGCGGTACTACCGGGAGCTGGGCATCGTTCCCGCCGGAGAGTGGGACGCGTTCATGGCGGCGCTGCGCGAGCCGCTGCCCGCCACGCTGCGCATCACCGGCTACCGCAGGTACGGGCTGGGGGCTCCCGACAGCGGCCGCCACAGCCCCTGGCACAGCGGGAGGTGTCTTGCCTACGGCTGGGGGGTGGAACTGCACGATCTTTAGGGCCCCTTCCAACCCAAACCATCCTGTGATCCTGTGATTCTATGATTCTCCATCCGGTGTCCCTCCGGGTGTCTCTTGCATGCAGCCACGCCAAAGAGATTCTTCACTGCTTGAAGGAAAAGTACTTCCGAGAGCTGCAGGACCTGGAGGTGGATGGCCAGAAAGTCGAGATGCCGCAGTCGCTGAGTTGGTGAGTGATCTGTAGGCGAGATAAGACAATTCTGCATGTTCGCGGCATCCAGCCTGGCTCATCAGTCTTTCTTCTGCCTCTGCCCTTTTCCCATCTCTTTTCCTCCAGGTATCCTGAAGAGTTAGCCTGGCACACTAACTTGAGTAGAAAAATCTTACGCAAGTCCCCAGAACTGGAAAAGTTTCATCAGTTTCTGGTTAGCGAGACAGAATGTGTAAGTTTTGGATAGATCTTGATTTTTTTTTGGCATATCGTGAACAATGCTTTATTGAAATACTTTATGAAAGATGGAGACTCTGCCTTTTTTCTCACAAGTTGAGTAGCTCAGAAGAATCTGGAATTTGTGTTGCAGCTGGCAGTGATACATCCCATGATTCTGGAACATAACTGCAGCTACAAGTATTTTTCCTAAACTGATCACATTTTTTTGTTGTTGTCTGGGATGCTAAAATGAGTCCCTGTAAAATAATCAGTTGCTGTTAGAAACCAAACGTTTAAATCTGGTAAAAAGTGCTTGCATGTGCATGACAACACTTCAGTGATGGAAATTTGTCACTTGATTTGAGCCAGTTTCTCATCTCTTTGGAGCAGAAACTACAGAATTAATACAATTGGAGTAAACACACAATTATTAGAAATTAAAATTGGGTGAAATACTGTGATGTTTTTTTTTGTTAAATTCCAACATAATAATCATACATTTATAGTAGTGTGTTTGTGACTATTTTGTTACTTTACTACATAGTGATTTAAAAGTTTTATTGCAAAAGAAGGGCATTCTTTCATGGAATAGGAAACAAATTTAATTTCTTTTTTCTTTTCAAGGGAAATATCAGTCGCCAGGAGGCTGTTAGTATGATCCCACCTCTGCTGCTTGATGTTAGCCCTCATCATAAGGTAAGTCTAGGATATAGTTTGTACTAAAGTTTGTTCCCTGAAATGAGCTTAATTGAATTACAAATCACAACAGGAGCATCATGGTTCATACACAGTTCTGTTTCTGTTGGTATATTTTATTCTTTCTGCACATCAACAGGAACACTCAGCTAATGTTCAGATCAGAAATACGCTATCAGAGGAACATCTCCTTTTTCAGCTGTATATAATATCCTGCAAAAAACCACTTATGTTTTAAGCAGTTGCATAGTCTTATTTTCAAAGTGTAAATGTGTTTAGCTGCATCTGAGTTACGTATTCTTGTTTCAACCTGCTTTTAAAGTAAGATGACTGTTTTTAACTTCCTTTCTCCGTCACACTGTGACCAGATGTAGTTTTCAAGATGCAAGTGGTAATATTCTCTGCCATGTAGATTTCACTCCTCTATGCCTTTTGAAGAAGCTGAAAAGTTTTATACTATAAATCTGTTGGACAAAATATTTTGGGTGAGCTGAAACATGCTGCTAGTGATGGCTAAACACTATAGGGTGCTAACTTTAACTGAAGTGTTTGAGGAATGCCCATGGTATTTTCTTAAGGCATGCCATAGGAACAAGTATATATAGCAAATATAGCATATCTGCTAGCAAACTTTCTGCTCTAACTTTTGTGATGTTTTCATACTCTGTGCTTGTTTGCAGACTGAATCTGTCAGGCTGGCTTACTCTCTTAATCTGTTAAATTAACGAGCTAGTTGCCTTGGTATCTCAAGCAGCCGTGTTGTGTTCTTCTTTATTAAATTTTCATGCTGTATCTTAAGTCTTTTAGTTTATCGAACTTCTGACATATGTTTTAAAGACTAGTTTGTATGTACTTGTTTTTATATTAACATTACTTGGCATATATCACTTTTTATCTTGTTTTGTCCTTCTTTCACTCCAACCCAGTGTATGACAGCTGTGGCTGTTTTATGGGAGGCAAGGTCTTCTCATCTCTCTTAAGTGCATAATGAGTTGAAAGACTCAGTCCTGATGTGTCATAGGTGTATTTTGATTTTTGTCTGGAGTTGAGCAGGCAGTGAACACGTTCATCTTAATGTAAAACACAAATTGTGGGACTATTTTTGCAAACACCTTACATTGTATACGCTTAGTTAGCAGTATACAGGTTTTACATTGAATCTTTAATTTGGGTGAGTATTTCAGCATTTTCCAGAAATGCACGTAAGATTTCACAAATTTGCTCATAAATCAGACTAAGAATAGGTTATTTATCCTCTCTTGTGCCAAAACAGCAAATGTTAAATGGTGTAACAGTGCCCTGACTTGTCATTTAGAACCTTTTATGGTCCTTAGTGCCTTAGGTTATGAGCTACCTGTTAGGACCAGAATTGCAGGTTGCTTTTGCTTAACCAGCATGTTGTGTATGTCACGTCTAACATGCTGATTCCATCTTCTACAAGGATCAAATTAATGATTATCAAACCTCCCCATAGCTGTGTTCATTTTTAATCTATTTTTCACAATTTAGTTTTCCCTCACCATCAGTTTGCTGGACAGTTTTAGAGCATGCTTAGCCCTGTATATTCTTCATCATCTTTTGTGTTATCTGCAGAAATAGAAAACAGTAGCATCACAGCTCTTACTTTGAACAGCAGGTCTGATACTGTCTTGCAGAATGTGTTTCATGATGGTTTTATTCCCTACAAACTAAAGTCCTTTTTATATTTTTGACATTCAAAAGTGAAGCATACAAAGAACAGGATTGTACTTTTTTTTTTGAAATTGGTGTTCAGAACAATCATAATTCTGCATATTCAAAAATACGTAATTTAAACAGGAACACAGTAAATTTCTTAAGTACTTAAAAAGTACCAGGCAGGATGTTTTTTTAACTTTCTTATGTTTGTAGATTCTAGATATGTGTGCTGCACCTGGATCTAAGACTGCACAGCTCATTGAAATGTTGCATGCAGACATGAATGTTCCTTTTCCCAGTAAGTCTGGAAAACTCGAAAAATTTTTGTGACTTGGAATTTCTGCTTTTTCTTGCAGTGCATTGTTTTTAATGTCACAGATGAGTAACTGCATTTAACTTCATATTGAATTCCCAAAAGCATTGTTATGAGATGAAAGATAACCCACCTTTGATTTGAAACTTCTTGAGCTTCCTTTGCTTGAAAAAGGGAGATGAATTATATGCATCTTTACAGTTCAGACTACAGTACATGTCTGATTAGAGCTTAATTTCTTTATATAAATCAGGTTTACTTTGTAGATAGTGGCCCATGAGCCTCTGTGGTTTCGTGGTATCCTGCAAACTCTGGATTAAGCTGCTTTAGACTTAAAGCAGTTGCAATATTTATCGTTTTTGTAAGCTTCAGAATCTTTATTTTTGGTTAGATGCTCACAGAAAATACTGCCCATTGAAACTGTAAAGTTATAGAGAGTGTGGATACTTTCTGCATTCTACTGAAAATTTGCTGATGTAGAGATTGTCTTTGGTGACAATGGGGTTTTTTTCTGTTTAGGGGTTTTACTTTGAAAATTTGGAGGGCCCCTGGCCGTGTCTTACTGTCACTGGATAGGAGCTAAAACTCTTGAGACTGACACATCAATTAACCTTAAACATACTTCAAGTAATTTTATGCTCAGTAAGGGCTCCTCTGTTCATAAACAGTCTTTTGCGTAAAACTCTCTCGTGAAAGGTTTACACAACTTTCGAAGATCGGGTACTAAACTATGTAAAATTATTTAGCTGTTGAATAGTGAACCATTTTCCCACTATTTTATGTTCCCAGAGGGTTTTGTAATTGCCAATGATGTTGACAACAAGCGCTGCTATTTGCTGGTTCATCAGGCTAAGAGATTAAACAGTCCGTGCATCATGGTGGTAAATCATGATGCCTCCAGCATTCCAAACCTACAAATAGATGTTGATGGAAGAAAAGAGATCCTCTTCTATGACAGGATTTTATGTGACGTCCCCTGCAGGTACTTTGCATGTAAATTTGAATGCATGGATTTTAGTGCTTTTATTGCAGTGCTAAATTTTTAGCATTACTGAATTGTACCTTTTGAGTAGGTTAACAAGTTAGGATTTGTAGTAACTTCCAAATGCCTTTTAGTGTGAGGATGCGGAATCAAGGTGAAATTTTTCATTTCAAGTTGTCCTTAAATTTGATCAGTTGGTGGGCTTCAAATTTTGACCTAATACTCAGGACACTGAAATACAAAGACAGTGAGGAAATGAAACAGAAGTGTAGGAGAACTAGTTATAGGGGAGAGGGACTGTTATTTTTGTGCTGCTGTAAATGACTTGGATATGGAATAGGTTTTACACACAAATTAGACAAATCTGTTCAACGTCTGTTGCAGTGGAGATGGAACCATGAGAAAGAACATTGATGTGTGGAAGAAGTGGACAACACAAAACAGTTTGCAGCTCCATGGGTAAAAAATGCTTATTACACCTCTGCACTTCCTTCATTTTTCTCTCCTTTTTCTATATCTTTACCATCTGCATGCATTCACATATTAATATATGACAAAGCAGACACTAAGAAGAGTCATTTTTCTCTCAAATCAAGATCTTAGTGCTATTGAGAAGAAGTGTAGGGTTTTAGATTAGAGGAATCTAAATTGCTTGCATTGTTACAAATATCTTTCATTGAAATACTCATTGAATTGATTTAGACAGGGTAACTAATAAAATGGAACAAATCATTTGGTTGGTATTCTTAGCATTTAGGCAGGTAAAATACTGTTGGAAAATACAGTAAGTTGTAAAATTTAATTGTGATATTTTGAAGTCTTTAGGCTACTAGAGATCATACATAAACAGTTCCAGTTACCTGAGATGGATTTATGTAAACTGATGGTGAATGAGTACTTAGCCTAATGTAGGCACATGGTAAAATGTAGTGATTGAAACACAGATGAAATATCACAGAACATTTTACTGTGTATTTTTAACAGGCTGGGTATGCCATTGGTTACTGTGACTCAGCTGACTGTGACTTCTTGGCAACTCATTCATTATTGCAGGCTTTATTTTAGTTGGAAGTATGCCAGTAGGGTCTAAGCTCGTGGTGCAGCTCAGTGATAGCTTTCTCAGAAGGCCACTGCTAGCTAAGCTATGTTGTCCATAATGTTTGCAATAGTCAGGTTACTCCTCATTTTAACTGGATTTCTGAGAAGAGTCATGTTTCAGGGTGTTATTTTTCTAGTGTTGAGTACTTTATAATAAAACCAATGGTACACTAGAAACAGCAAAATAGAGTATGTTATGTTCAAAGTTGTCCTGCATTAGTGTTAATATTTTATCTAATTACTGTTTTAATTTAATAGGTGTCATTGTGAGTGTGTCTGCAGTACAGACTGCACTAAGCCGACTTAGTTTAACACTGACTGTAATTTGTGTACTGCTGACAGCTGTAGAACTCCCCAGGTGCTGGCTTAGCCCTTGGACAGTTGTGAGTCTGCAGTAAAGCTTCTTTTGGGCTTCTGAATGATAGCTGGCTAGACCAAGAGTGTTCTGTTAGATTGCAGTTGAGAATTGCAACCCGTGGTGTTGAACAGCTGGCAGAAGGCGGGAGAATGGTGTATTCCACGTGTTCCTTGAATCCCATCGAAAATGAAGCTGTGATCGCATCTCTGCTGGAAAAGAGTCAAGGTGAGAATGTGAGCTTGAACAGAGTGGGGAACTCCTTTTTTTTTTTTCCCCTTCAGTACAAAAAAGGATATGTGTATGATGGTACTAGTGATAAGCTTAGTGTGGGTAAAACACTCCTAGTTTGCAAAACTACGGAAATTTTTTGATACCAGTAGGATTTCATTACTGTTGCTATGAGCAGTCTTCTTAAATGGGTGTGAATCAGCTGCAAATACAAAACCTGAAGAGTTGTGTTAATGGTACAGAAGACACTTCTACAGATCAGTAGGATTCAGTCTCTGTAATCTGGCTCCTGCTAACTGCTTTCACTGGTTGTAGTCCATGTCTGACATTCGTAATTCCTTTGGAAAACTCAGTGTGGAACGTTGCTGCTGTTCACTATAGGAGTTAAAAGCCCGGTATGTAGTTAAGCAGTTAGAGTAAGGTGATTGTGCACCATTAGGTGGGAGTCACTGATACCGTTACTGTCCTTTGACCCACATTTTGACGTGCTTGGAATTTTTAGGAGTTTAAACTCATGGGGTTTTTTGCATTTTTCACTTGCATGTGAAGGCTGACATTTCAAGAGGTGGAAAAATTGAGCTGGGAAGCTGCACTGCAGCACTTTGTGATAGTAGGGTTTAGTAGCCCATTTAGTAGCTGGTGTGTACTTTTTTTCCCTGAATCAATAACCTGAAATTTGGAAACATCTAATTAGATTTGACATGAAAGGTTCCACAGACTTTTAAGTTGAGCCTTTTACAGAGCACAAGCAGCTCTATTGCTCCTGGAGCTGCACTTACTCTGGAAGCTGGTAGCCTGTTTTGTGTAATGTTTACTTTGTGCCATTAACTATTCTGGTCCCAAATAATGCATGAAATTTCATTGTCTTAAAAGCAGCACTTCAGCTAAAGTGCTTGCAGGTTAATTAGGAACTGACTGTTTAATTTCAACTCCTGCTCTGCTGTGCACTGAGGCCGCCTCACCTTAAGCCTTGTGTGCACTTTTAATCACTGCAATATAAGAAAGACATTAAACTATTAGAGAGCATCCAAAGGAGGGCAACAAAGATGGTAAAGGGTCTGCAGGAAAAGCCTGGTGAGGAGGGCTGAGGTCACTTCTTCTCTTCAGCCTGGAGAAGAGGAAACTGGGGGGAGATTTCATTGCAGTCACAACTTCCTCATGAGGGGAAGAGGAGGGGGAGACACTGTAAGGGTAAACGGTGACTTTGTGGTGCCCAGTGACAGGACCCGAGGGAATGGCCTGAAGCTGAGTCAGGGGAGGTTTAGGTTGGATGTTAGAAAAAGGTTCTTCCCCCAGAGGGTGTTTGGGCACTGGAACAGGCTGCCCAGGGAAGTGGTCACAGCACCAAGCCTGACAGAGTTCAAGAAGCATATGGACAGCACCTCAGGCACATGGTGTGACTCTTGGGGCGTCCTGTGCTGGGCCAGAGTTGGACTTGATGATCTTAGTGGGTCCCTTATTCTGTGATTCTGTGAAAGGACGTTTTTATTTACAGGTAGTTTATTTGGTAGGCATAGACACATTTCCAGTAAATCATAGTATGCTTGGCTTATTGAAGGCCCTGGTACGCCAGCCTTAATTTTAACAATGGCAAGATTGGAAAGCATTAAGAACTAGTCAGGATAGGAGCACAAAAGCAGTAGGATGTGAAGGCCAGCAATTGCAGCGCCTGGGACAAATTCAGTACTTTGAAGGAAGGATCTTGACTGGCTGTGATGTTCAGGTCTAGTCTCTGCCCCATGGAGGTATTTTGAGGTGTACTTGGAGGCTATGATGTGTCCTAGCAAGTGAATGTTATCCTTACAACTTGAACACAGCTAAAGGAGGTAGTAGTAAAGAGGTAGTGCAGTGGTCTGCAAGGGGCATTGTACCTCAAGAATTAATTCAAGTCAGTCCAGAAGGTTTGTTGGCTCTTTCTAGCACAGTGTTACCTTGCTGCTTGTGAAGCAGATAAGAGAATGCTTTCTGCTTAGGGATGAAGGAGTAGAGAGAAGGCCTTTTGGTACCATGTAGCAACTATTGGAAATTGTAGTACTTTTGACAGACTCTTTAGTGCCTGATCAGTCTGATGTAGTCTTGAGACATCAGCTGAAGTCATGCTGTAGGGAGGCAAGAGTATTCAAAGGATGGATGCAAAACATCAAGTGTAATCACATTTGCGATGCAATTTTTGAATTTGTCTATGAATTCATGTCTCACCTTTTCATTTATTTAAAAGACTTGCTTAAGCTCTTACTGTAAGGGTAAACGGTTATAGTCATGTAGAACAGGTTGATAAATTGTGTACAACGTCAGGAAAAGCCTACCTGACTGTTAAATAATTTAAGTATTCAGAATCTCAGAAAAGCACTGTTAAAAGTTATTCTTCTCTAGGGAGATCACCTATTTAAACAGTAAATTTTTATATCATTCTTTCTCGAGTTTGGACAGCTTAAAGCTTTTATTCAGTAGATAAGGCTATACTCTGTTACTTGTAGTAATTTGTCATATTTTAGGCACAGAGTCTTCTGTCATGTTAGTGTTAAACAGTTGGGCATGTTCCTTTCTAGTTAAAAAAATAGTAAAATCCCTTTCCTCTCTCACTGGAATATATTGAGATTGTAAGTTCTTGAAACTAGAACATCGTAGGCATTTCAGAAGGCTTAGTTATACCAAAAGTTGTTCCTTGAAAAATACTTTATCAGTGTAGTAAATCCAAATACTAAGTAAATGAGAATAAAAACTTCAGTGATTGCATTGCTTAGAACACTGGTGTTTAATGATACGGGTCGCAGAATATTACTCTGCAGCTGCTACAGAAAATATCTGACTGTTATGTTTTGGTTAATTAATAGGTTGCAGCTTATGTTGTTATTATTAACAGTTCTTCTCACTTTCTTTGTTAAGGTACATGGTAGGAGTTGTTGAACTTTTAATTTCTTGAAAGTTTTAAAAAGTAGTATTCTTAAAACAGTCTTAAAACTTTAAGGGAAACTATTTTTGTAAAAGTTAATTGGCAACACAGCTCTTAAATTCTGTTTTCAAGAACATTTATATTCTTGGGATTTCAGGTGCCTTAGAACTTGCTGATGTCTCTTCTGAGTTGCCAGGTTTGAAGAGGATGCCAGGAATTACAAAATGGAAGGTACTCAACCTGATATTTTTGTGAAGTTGCTGGTCTGTGGTAGAGTGTTAAATTAGGGAAATTCAGAAGTGTAACATTTCACAACAGTATGTTGAGCTGGATTAATGGCAGTGATTTGATGTTTAGGGGAGAGAGCCAAGCTGAAAGTCTTTGTGGAGGTAAGTTCTTGGTGTCTCATCTGCTCTCCTGTTACCTCTAGGTGTCTTTGCTCTGTCTCCTCTACTTTCTTGGTACAATTCCTTTTTCTGTTGCGTGTATGTGGCCTGTAGATGGCAATATAATTTCAACCACTTTTAATGTTATTCATCCATCTCTGTCTTTAGAGTCTGTGAATGTTAGATTCTGCAGTTCTTCAACTGGTCCATTTGAATCATTTGAAAGTAAAAGCTGTGAAACCGTTTCTGCAAATAAGCTATAAAACTTGCAATGATGTGACTAATCCTAGAATATTAAGAGAATCCTGTATTTTGTTCCAGGCCTTAAGTGATTTCAATTCTGAAAACAAACTACTAGGGAGGGGCAAAAAAAAGCCAAAGCTGCTTCAGCTTCTTGTTAAAAAGTATAGTCAAGAAAAGTAGAAGGCTGTCCTAGTAGCAGGGAAAGAAACTGATTAAATTTTATTTATAAGTGGGTGCCTTTGCGATGCCATTGGTAGTCCTGTCTTACCATCTCGCTAATCTTCTGCAATGGCAGACAGGTTTATGCCTGTGTGCAGGCTAACAAACAAGATGCAGGGAATATTGTTTATGTTCTGCAACTGGAAATCCAGCTTAGAAACTAGCTGATTTCTTTCTTCTAACAGTTCCTAAGGTTTACTCTGTATGCTTGTACCTGAAGAATAAATGTAAAATGCGTAACTGTGGCTCTATGCTCTTAATTTTACCTTTTTTTGGTACTCCATAAAGTATATATATATATTTATATAATGATCACTAAGGGTATATTGTATTTCTTGTAGCATCTATTTCTGTTTGCAGTTGAAATATAAATATTCTTAACAGGTTTTGCAAACTAGTTGGACAAAATGTGTTGAAAGTTCACCAGACTTTCTTCAGGTCTTATTTGCTTCTACTGTATATGTTCAGGCCTCACTGGCTAGCATGTCATTTTGGATGTATTTGCTTGCTTTGGTGCTGTTTTTACTTGGTGTAGTCTTTTGTTTCCTGGTGCAACATTTGTCTTCTAGGAGCTCTGTGACTGATTACATTGAATATTCCTGAGCATCAGTTGACTGTAAATCTCTGGAAACAGCAAAAACAGAAATAAGGTTTCGTTCAGGGGACAAAATAGGTGGTGGAAATAGCATTCAGTATTCCCTCCGTAAGCCAGATGATGAGTGAACTCCAGTGAATTGTTTTGGGCTTGAAGGAAGACACCTTTTTAACTCTAGATTGGGTCATCTGCTTCTGCAACACTTTTCCTTCTGCTCTAAGGGTCAGTAAAAAGCAATGGAAGAGAGTTCAGCGTGTTCTTTGTGCTTTGTCACTACCAGTCACACCAGCCTGCCAGTTACACTGGTAAACCAAAGCTGAACAGCACAGAGCTGCTAGGCAGTTGTTCTGGTAAAACCAAAATAGTTCTAGACTTTTATAGACCTTGGTTGTTTATCACTCCTATTGTTGGTTTTGCTCAAGCTTGAGTGGTGACTTCCAAAGAAGAGCAGTTCAGAAGTACAGTCTGTCTTGTCGCCATCTAGCACCATGAAATGTAGCATATTTTGACTTGAAATACTAATCCTGTAAGTACAGTAATTTCTATTTCAGGAAGTATGGAAAGGCACAATGTGTGATCTGATCAGTAGCTGAGAAGTGCCAGACTTCATGATACTGAAATCTGTGTTCCAGATAAATATTACATTTCAGTTTCTGCTAGAACACTTGATTGAACTTCCAAGACAATCACAGTGAGATGCATGAAATCACTTCATCATACTTGCCAGTCCTGAAGTCGCCATCAGTGTAGCTTCTTTACTTTGTTGCCTAAACAACAAAAATGAGCCTTCATTTCGGTGATTAATTTTATGCATTTGCCCTGCACATCCCCATTTGGGACCTTTCTTACAGCTTTAGCATCCAGTACAAAACCAAGCATCTAGAGCTCTCAAGTAAAATTTTCCCTGGCTTATTTTTTCACTTTGGTATCCTTGGTTGAAGAGCATTCAGAATGCCTTCCTATAAGAGTTTTGACTCTAACCTTCTGCTTGTATCTTAAGAGTATCAAAACCTTTGACCCTTAGCCAGCCTGAGGTGATGTTATGTCTACACAGTGTTTTAGAGCAGATCTATAGATATGTTCTGAGTTCTGAGTAAAGGTACAGATGCTAAAAGATTCATAGGGCTGTGGTTCTTCAGCAGCTCTCCACAAAAGCATCTCTGTCAGTGACCTGTACAGGCCCATGTCATGTGGCTTTCTGCCTACCAAGCTGTTGTGTTGCACTCTTGCATATTTCTTACGTATTGAAATTGGGATTCCTCAGTTCTGATCTTTACTAGACTGCAGTAGCTCTTTTCCTTTGTATACTGCCTGGAAGCTGCCTATAGCAGAACGTCTCACAGCCAGTCTCATGCAAAAAAAGGAGTAGCGTATCCTAAATCTAATAGCTCACCAGTCTTATAAATTTCTCCACTGTCCTTCCACTGGATTTTGGTGGTTTCCATGTTTTAGCAGGTTACCAGAGATCTTTGTAGTTGATTTAGCACCAGTCTGCATTTAGACTGCATGTTTTTTGGAGCATTTGAAGTGGAGCAAAGAGCTGCAGCTGGCAAGAATCTCCCACTCTGAAGTACAATGTACAAAGAAACAATACACTTTAAGGAGCTTAATTTTCTATACCAGAAAATAACTTCATCTTTTTGGCATCTCCCTTGGTTTGCAAGTATTTAAATTCAAACTTGTAAAATGGTAACCTATATTCCTCATAGCATTTATATTTATTCCTTTGAAGGTGATGCTGAAAGATGGACAGTGGTTTGAAGAGTGGAAAGATGTGCCTTCAAACAGACAAACACAAATACGTCCTACTATGTTTCCAGTGAAAGATGAAGAGAAGCTAAAGGCAATGAATCTGGAGCGTTGGTAAGTTTTCCTGGAGCAGATTTTATGAGGATTTGATGTAACATGTATGGTTGTGGGCAAATTATAATTAGGTCAGATTAGGAATGTGTAGATCTGAGTATATTTTGATTGCTTCATAAATAATGGCAGTGCACAATATTTAAACTCCAGTGAATCAGTAGAAATTACTGCAAGTTGAGTAAGAGGAGTACGAACTCATATGAAAAGGTCAAATTCTTTGCATCCAATAGAGATAAACAGTCAAAATTACTGAGAAAGTATGTAAAACATTAACAGTTTAACAGTGTGACTTATTTGCTATTAAAGGCTTTCCGTAGCTGTCTTAAAAATACTGTTTAGAAATGAGTCATTAAAGCTCAGATGTGAACGGTGAAATGAATGTGTTGCAGCAATGCAAGTAGTTTTGCCAGAATGCCCTATTTTAGATCCTGTTTCTAGTTTCATAAATTAAATCTGCACAGTCCTACTAGGAATACTTACCTTATCCTGAAAGTAAGTATAAATGTGGGCATTCGAGTATTTTGTGAGAGTCAAAATGCAGCTATGAATGTGCTGCAATGTTTTTTTTCTCTTCTCTCTAGTCTTAGGATATTGCCACATCACCAGAACACGGGTGGCTTCTTTGTGGCTGTGTTAATTAAAAAGTCTCCAATGCCATGGAATAAACGTCAGCCTAAGGTAACTTCTTTTAAATTATCTAAAATGTTAATTACTAAAAATGTTTCAGGTTTTTTTTATTTTAAGTTTGCACATAATAGACATACTGTTTTATATCTGTTACACATGTAACTGTTCTGTATCTGCCCTTCAGTTATAGTTCAGTATGTCACTTAAAAATAATTTCCTAAATCCATGAAGCACTTAAGAAAAAAACCATGACAACTTTTAAAATAAAATTTAAAAAAAAACCACAAAGGGGATTTTGAAATGATAGTAAAATAACAAGATAAATCTTGACCCTAAAATTAAGGCTTTGAAAGAATTACAGAAGCAGATTATATTGGATAGCTAAAGCTGTCACTTCCTTCAGCTGTGTGTGGTCCCCTGCTAAAGGCTTTTTTCTGCTGTGTTGTAAGCTAATTCTGATTTCAGTTTATCTTGCTCTGTGGCTGGTTGCTCAGGAGTGATTCACTAGCAGATTAGCAGATCAGCAGCACAGGGAGTGGATGTAAAACTGTCTGGAGCAGCAGCTTCAGCCATCTGACTTTAATCCATTTGTTGTCATTTGTCTTTAAAATCCTGTCAACAGGATTTTAAGTTGATGTGATTTATTTGATCTCCTGGATTGTCATGTCAGTGAGAAAAACTTCTTTTGTGAATCCCTTTTAGGTATTTGTTTGATTTGCTTAATTAGAACAATTTAAGAGTAAAATTTATGTGACAGTAGGGAAGAAGCATTTATTCAGAAGCAGGAACCCTCCAAACAGTTTGTGCTGTTCTGAGTTGAGCACCATAGCGCTCTTACAGAAGGTGTGCAGCAGCAGGATGCGTGTGTCACTTTGAGTGTTAGGAGGGAAACAGCAGATCCTGTCTTAAAATAGTCTTCTCTGAGTGCTTGAACATGATTTTGTAGATATTACAAAAATACTTTTCTTGAACAGTTGGTACAAAACTGTCCACATCAGTACTAGAAGTAAATGCAATTTATAGTGGTATCTTGATCTAGTAATCAGATTAACTCCCTGAACGGATCTGTTTAAGCACTTGCATACAAATTGACATGAATTAAGCACATACAAAGAGAGAACATAGGTGCCTTCTGTTACAAGTTGGGTGCTATTTCTGCCTTTTTGAAAATACTGTAATTTGAAATAGGTTCATCAGAAATTGCCACAAAGAACAGAAGATACTGCAGTGGCAGCAGCTAGTTCAGGTAATGGTTCTGACTGTATTATAAATGAACCAACACTTGCTGAAAATGAAGAGTCTAAGAAAATGCAAGAATTGCAGAATTTGGAGACTGAGCAGAGCAAAAAGGAAGGAGTATGCGGGTAAGGACCGCGTCTAAGTATTTGTCCTGTGACAGTAATTGCTGAGTAGTCTGTAGTTCTTTTGTTATTTAGAAGTCAGTCAAGAAAAAACAATTCATTCGTTCAGTTGTCTTGCATTTCCATGTTTTCTGTCTTGTCTTGTCTGTCTTTTGTTCAGCAAGTTTGGAAAATAATAGGTTTTCTTACTTGCATTTGGAAATTCTGTTAGTACTTCTCTGTTAAGGAGAAGAAATACTTTGAGAAGTTAACGTTCAGAAGATTTTCTTGTCTTCACAATCACTCCATCAGAAATCTCTGTTTACTTGTTTTAGTGAGTTCTGTTTCAAAGCACTGCTTCACATCCTCATTTTAACAAGTTAAATTGTGTGTAGTGTTACTGAAACACAAGAAAATGCCAGTGTTCTGTTTGGCATACTGTTGTTACAATAAGCCAAGTGTTGACTAAATGAACTGAATATACTGATTTTAAACCAAGTACTTTTACTGAAATTGACAGTGCAATGTTACTTTTTTTTTTAGACCACCACCATCTAAAAAAATGAAATTGTTTGGGTTTAAAGAAGACCCTTTTGTGTTTCTCCCTGAAGATGATCCATTGTTCCTTCCTATCCAGTAAGCAAAAAAATGTTTCTGTTTTGGCAGTAAGATCCCTATTAGTAGTTCAAGTTCAGTTCATCACAAAAAATGGGTCTCGTTGGTCTTGTATAAAGGTTTTTGCCTGACTTTGCACCAGGGCCTCCTCTCCTCAGCATTTAAATACTTTAGTGAAAATAGGCAACTAGAGTTTGCACTGGAAATTTTCCAGGGTGTCTCAGTGTCTATAACAGCTTGTCTTTTCTGATGTCATGCAGCTTAGAAAGTCTAATCTTTGTGTTCTGAAGCCAAAGTGCTAAGTGTTTGCAGAGATAGCTGCAGGAAATGGGCTAACCCATGCATTTTGAGTATGTCATTTTATTGCTCAGTTAATCAAAACAAGTTATTATGGCCACAGGAAGTTTTACGCATTGGACCCATCATTTCCCAAGATGAATTTACTGACTCGAACTCAAGAAGGAAAGAAGAGGCAGCTGTACATGGTTTCTAAGGAGCTAAGGAATGTGCTTCTGAACAATAGTGAGAAGATGAAGGTATGGTTCATAAGCATCAGTGGATATCTCCTTGAACTTGCCAAGTGTACTGTTTACATAGAGGATTAGCCCTCTGACAGGCTTTTTTAATTTTTTTAAGTCTGGATTAATGTTTTCCTCTCTGTCCCTCCTGTGTTAGAGATGAAAAGTTGACTCTGAAGAGGTAAATAACAGTCTGTGAGATGAAGATCAGTACATTTTTGATGGATGAAAGAAAACTTAGAAGTAGAGAGAGGGAATATATAACTGCTGTGTGTGTGCCAGCATTTTTATGTAGTGTTCAGGTAACTTTACAAGTTTACATTGATGCTATTGTATTTATGAGCCCCTTAATTATAAAAGTATTAAGAGCTTTGAAAGCCTACCAAAAAGATAAGTTCAGCTGAATTATTTACTGGCTGTGTTACATAGGTACATTGTTTCAAAGTAATTTTAAAAATTAAACATTTTGAAAGTTTGTTAAGCCAAATGATAATGAGATAATGACTAGTTTTTGTGAACTAGAGTGAAAAAAAAAATGATATGATTCCCTATGGAAAATGTCTTGTAAATGCTAAAGATTTGTCTCCAAAGTCATAGTGTAATTTTGGTTGGAATGAGGTCATTTAGTCCAGCTTCCTTCCTTCATCAAACAGAGCTGACTTCAAAGCTGGATCAGATACATTCTGGGGCCTCGTCCAGTCAAATCTTGAAAATTTTTGAGGATATTCAGTACATCTTTGCAACAGATATTTGGGATGGACAAATAATTATTCTTTTATCCCCCATGCAGGAAATGGCTACATAATTGACAAAATTTTAAGAAATTGCTGCATTATATTAGGTAGTGAAGTGTTCGAATAATTAATTGCTTGTACATTTTTGAAATCCTGTCTTTGATTGACTTTCCTAGAATCACACAGAAAATTCTTACTCAAACTAAAATTAAAACTAGGTATTAATAGTTTGTTGCCCTCATTTTAAGACTGCCACTTCCTCACACTGTTCAGTTTTCGATATGGAAATAAGTAAAAGGCATTTTATGTTGAGGGAGCACCACATTTTTAAAGCGGGAGTTCCTTTTTCCCTTGGATCAATTTTCACATTAATTCAGTGTCCAGTGAGAATGAACTTTAAGTTGAAGAGTTGAGAAAAAAACAAGTTCATAGGGGTAATTCAGAATTTATACTCCCTACTGATGCTTATTGGCTTTGCTGTTTGCAGGTTATTAACACGGGGATAAAAGTCTGGTCTCGCAACAGTGATGGTGAACAGTTTGGATGTGCATTCAGATTAGCACAAGAGGTAATTGCATGGCATGCTTTCAAAGGACATACTTTGGTTTCCTCGAGAGCCTATAAGACAGCTCTCATTAACTTTGTCAGATTAATGGTAATTTACATTTTCATTATGGTTTAAAATGTGAAAATTGTTTTCTGGTATTAGGTAAAGCACATACTGTTTTTAACATTTTTCCTTCAGAAAGTAGTGGTTGAATTTTGAAATAATTGTGTTCATTTATTAAACAGGGGATTTATACTCTGTACCCATTCATTCATGCAAGGATTATAAGTGTCTGCATAGAAGATGTCAAAATTTTGCTAACCCAGGAAAATCCATTCTTAAGTAAATTTAGCAGTGAAACACAGAAGAAAGTCAAAGACATGGGTAAGCCTGCTAATTTTGCTGTCACAAAATTATTTTTACACTTTACACAGAAGACTGAGAAAATCCTGTAACATAAACAGTGTTTGCTAAACATTTTGACTAAATTTATCTTAAATATACTTGTTAGGTAAGTAAGCAAAATGAAAGCCAGTGTGCTGCTAGAAATTCTAGTCCTTTCTGATTTTAGCCTTTTTAAGGGTTTTGAGCTTTAGAGAACAGAAGAGTTGCCGAACTTACAACTTCTGCAAAGCAGTGCTCTGAGGCAGCATTTAAAATATCTGATGAACAAATATTTTATATATGCTTCTGGGTTTTCTGCTTTTTAGTGCTCCAGCTGAAACTGTTTGTTTGTCATCTGCAATTGCTTGTCATGACCTTATGTATCAAATATAGTTACTCAGATTTGATTTTCTTAAATATGGGGAGCAATGTCTACTTATATTCAGCTTTTATTTCCTCTACACTGGATGCTTCAAGAAATGAAAATTGGTTTTCAGCCTTTTGTTACTGTTTTATTTCCAACTCATTGGTGATCCTTGTACTTCCATATTTGATGAGACAAAATGGGAAGAAAAAATGTTCTAAAGTTTGGACTGGCTCTTATGTTCATTTTAATTGAGTTAAAGTTCCTTGCTAGGTTCGCTGAGTAAATTAATCCACTGTGTGGGTTTTGTATTTTAATTTGTTTGTTTGGGATTTTGGAAGAGGCAGAATAGGCAATTGCTTCCTTAACTGTATAAATACTTTAGTTTGAGGGAGCCCCGGTGGTGTAGTGGTTAAGCACACGGCACAGTAATTGCCGAGGCTCGGGTTCGATTCCCGGTTGGGGATGCTCCCCGGGCAGGCAGAGCTCGTTAGCCCTGCAAGGGGGCAATCTGCCTACGTCCTGAGGAGGAACTCACTGCCACTGTCCAGAATCGCTTTGGCCCGGCAGAAGAACCTCGGGATTAAAGGGTGGGCTCAGATCTGCGTGCCCTGTGTCTCACCTAAAAAATCCAGTGCGCAGGCTGGGAGGTCTGAAGAGAAAAGAGGCCTCCCCCGGATCTTCGTACGCGAAGGCTGGCCAGCAAAAAAGCACTTTAGTTTGAAAAAAAAGGGAGTAAAATCTGGTATTGTGTATAATTCAGTGTACTGATGTAGATAACTGCTAACCATGTCATGCTCTGTGGTTGTCTGAAAACTTGTTTTCTTGAACATTTTCAGATTACAATCATTTTATCATTGTACCAAGTAACACATCTGTTTTGTTTTTGTTCCCCCTTCTCTGTAGCAATGGGAAGTATAGTTCTGAAGTACGACCCAGACCCTGAGTAAGTAGATGTGTTGCTTTCCATTTATGCACTTTTAAGACCTGGACAAGAATTTATTTTCCCTCAGCAAAAGCAGAAGTAGAGACATATAGATGCAGTGAGGGAAACAGTAAAGCCAGACAGGATACAGAGAATATGACAAGGAAAGAAGCTGTCTTGTCTGTGAATTCTTAAAACAAGTGTAGAATTTAGCTTCATAAAGGAGATCTGGTCGTTGTGCCAGAGGTTCTGCAGTTCACTGCATGTGATTTATTTGTTTGTCTCCCTGTAAAGTCCAGCAATTGGAATGGAAAAAGTTGCTTTTTATTGTTCAGTTTTGTGGACAAAATAACTTCAGTGGACAAAACTCTTGAGAACTTTTTACGTGTAAACATTCATCTTGCTGTTCATTGTATTAGCTTTGAAACCAGAGCCAGAAAATTATTTTGTTTGTTGCAGAAATTTAATAGCATTGAGTTTTTGGATTTTTGGCTTACTTGTAGACAAGCAGGTACCTGTGTAGATGTTGAAGTTAAGAACAATGTATTCTCATCTCCTGTGGATAGTTACAAAATGCATTTAGTGTTAGAACTGAATTGGTGTATGGCTGTAAAATGAAGTTTTGAAGATGAACTTTCTCATAATTGACTGAACTTAACTGCTTGTTTGTAGGAAACCCCACGATCTTCAGTGTCCGATAGTGCTGTGTGGTTGGCAAGGGAAGACATCACTCCGTGCCTTTGTGCCCAAGAATGAGAGACTTCATTACCTGAGGATGATGGGAGTTGAAGTGTTTAAAGCAAAGAGGAAAGAGGAGGAATTGGAAAACAAAACTGAGGAAGAAGTTCAACACAGACTGGCACAAACAGAGGAAGGAATGGATGTAGAAGATAAAGAACATGATTTAGTCACAAAAATGGAAGCAGAAATAGGTGAAGAATCTTCCCAGAGTCCTGTGGAAAGCAGTGCTATGGAAATAGAAAATAAAATTGAGGATTTAGATCAATCTAGTAAAATTGCCAACACTCATGTAAGCCAGGAAAGCAAAGGCACGGATGCCAGTAATGTGAAAGATTAGGTTTCTTTCTGTATTGCTTGGCAGCTTTCATGAGGCTGACTTCCAGACTTTTGCTTTTGCCATGAAACTGTATTTTAAAATTTTGGTTGGAATGGGATGTTCCTCTTTTAAAGTTTCACCTATTTTATATTTTAAATGAAAGCTATAAAGAGATTTCTCTTCAAATGTGTCTTCTTTTTACTATTTTAAATTCCCTTTTATTGGTGGGTTTGTGTGTCTGTTGCTGGCAATAGACCAGGCACCAGTAAAAGCTAAAGCTCGCATTTTTAATGGAACAATGGTATGCACAAATGCACTTCACATGTGTAACTGGTCAAAAATTCCTTTGGAAGAAAAACCTGGGATTCCGTTCAAAGCACATAGATTCCAAAAACATTTTTTTCTCCTATGATTGTTTACCCCACCTACCACCCAATCTGATTACTATTGATAACTGCAAATTCTTTAAAGGATAAGAGAATCAGTGTGAGTATCCATACAAATGCCCATACAGGATATCTGACTGACAACCTGGTTATTCAGAATAAAACCATGTACAGCATCCTGGGGATAAAAAAGTGGAGTACATTTTACCAGAGACTGATGTCAGAGTGATAAATTGTTTACAGGCCCAGCTAGTAAATATTGTTAACTAGATCTTGTGGTGTGCTGAGAGTGCCTCAGACTCCTGTCTTGAAATGTGCCTGGGAAGTCTTGACTGTCGCTCAAGTCTGCTGTGGTCATCTGTTCCTCTGTCAGTTCTTCCAAGTGGGACTCATCTCTAATTTTTGCAAGATAACTTGTTTATAGCCAAAATAATAGTTAAAAGGAAGCATGGTGGTATACATGTTGTTGTATAGTAGATGTTTAAAAGGTTATTTGGGTCTAAAAGGGTAATTTACTTAATCTGACTTAAAAAAAAGTTGGCTACCTCAGAAACTTATATTATAAATTCCATCCTTTGTGGCTTAGTTTCAGCAGTACTGTGTACTTTTGTCAAATTGGTCTGAAAGGAAAGTGACCAGCAGTACAAGGTATTGTCCTCCTCTAGGACCATAGTGATGCACATATTTGTTATGCTTGTCAAGCGGAATTTTACCATGTGTATTTTTATTGTTGAAGTCTTATGTGGCTTGGATCCATTTGCTGTACCTCGCTACAACAGACTTTTTGATGTCTGCCCTTGAACTACTTCATCAAAGGGAGAATTCTTGAGGGACAGACATAAAAGTGAAATAATGCTATGTCCTCTGATGAGATATTAGTCTCATGCAGTGAGGAACCATTGGCAGGACTCATTTTCCTCTTGAGAGTCCATAAAATAGGTTAATAAAAAATTGGTTCTTGCCCTTGTATTTTGCTAAGGTTTGAGTTTGTTCTTTGAGTCAAGAGCTGTGATGGGACAGGTTCTATTTTGGCAGCTCTTTAGGCTGAAGAGCAGCAGAGCAGAATTTTCTTTAGAGTGGACAGGTGTGCAAAGTATAATTTTTAATTCTTAAAGTATAAGAGGAAAAGGATTTTGCAACTTGTAACTTGACATGAAGCATGAAACTTAACATTGGTTTTCATCTCTTTGCATTTACTCTGGCAAATTGGGCATTCGAAATGGAAGAAGGGTGGAAAGACCAGTGTCACTTTGGAGTCGTCATTGTAGTCTGCAGTTCTCAGCCCTGAGGATGTTTTGAGTCCATCTAATCTTTGTGCTGTGATGATCTCCATAACAAAAGGTCAAGTGTTAAAACCTATGTGAAGAAACTAAAATTTGTTTTGAACTATGCCTACTGTTACTGTATCAGCTGATGTTCCTGAGCAGCAGTTTCAGCTTCCTTTCAGTCAGTGATTCTGCAAAGGATACATTTTTGACAGGTTAAGATGAGAAGAATACTTGTTGATATAGACAATCCAGACAATTAAATCAGCAGAAAGCAAACTATAGTAAATGAACAGTCCTGATTAGGTTTTTTTGACTGAGTTTATGACTGGCAGACCAAAATGAGAGTAGGAAGCTTTTATTTGGGAGCTAAAGAAAAGTAGGTTCTTGGATCATAAATTGACTGAAATTGGGTATGATTTAGACTTGTAATAGAATAAGAGCCCATCATTTTAAATCCTCTCAGTAGTCCCATTTTCCTGTGTTATCTATGAAATTTTGCTTTGCTCTTGGCTTTTTGGAGGTGCATTTTTTTGCTGTCAAGTGCAAGTGGGAGATTTCAGCTGAGAAACTAGGGGTCTAATTTTCTTGTGCTGTTCAGCAGTTCCACTCTATATCTCCAAGCAAATCCAGAGATTGCAGATTTATTGTATTTTTTTTTTTTTCAATACTGCAAGTTTCCTTAAACCAATTGTTCTGTCCCAGTTGCTCTTGCCTTGATAGCCAGAAAGGAAGATGCACAAAACTGTGTAGGTAATGGCTGAAAGCACTGCCCCAGTTTCCTGGGCTGGGAGCCCCATGAAACAAGCATGTTCTATTTTCTTTCTCTGCTGAGCTCTTGGCTACTGCGGCTCTGATGCTCAGGTGGCTGAACCTCTGCCCAGGTGGGTGCTGCAAATAATTTGAAAGGAACACAAAAGAAAAGTGATAAGCAATCACGTTGGTCTTGAACACAAATTATGAAGTCTGTCCTTGTAAGTAGTCCCTGTTCAATTTTGTGAGATTTCTCTAGTTAGCATTGCTGATTTTTAGAAACACAGGACTGTAGGTGTTTGCACTGTTGGCAGGGGGTTTATATGTGGTAGAGGGAAAAACACAAATATTCATGCATCTAAATGAATAGTCTGTTGTATTGCTGTTCTCCAGAGAAGTCCTCGACTTCCAATGACTGCTGGATCCTTGAGAAAATCTGTTGACTGAAAAGCCTAGAAAGCTAAGGAGAGAACAAAAGGAATGCACCACAGGAGATGCTTTTCTTCAGCATTTACCTGATGTTAGTAATTTGTTACTTTTGGAAAACTGTTAGAATTTTCTTACTTTGCTGCAAAATTGGTGTACCATAGCCTAGTGCCACTGAGGTGGTTTATTTTTTTTTTCTTAAAGGTCTGAATCCTATTAAAAGTCAATGAGGCTTCTCAAAGTATACAGACCCCTTGAAAAATTCCTGCCCATGAATTTTAAATTTAGATTTAACAGTAAAAGGAAGCAATTTAGCTCATGTAACAACCCCTTTTTGAAGCTGCGGCAAAGGAAAATCAGAGCATTTCTTCCAGTGGAAAGACTCCATCCCAAGCAAACAATCGGTGGCGTGCTCATGCTGCGCTGCTGCCGGAGCTGAACTCGGCACGCTCTCTCTCCCTGCTCCCTGCCCAGGACCAGCCGCGTAAACAACCCCCAGCGAAGCGGCGCGGACACAACAGCAGTTCTGTTATTCCCAACAAATGTGCCGATGAAGTTGGCCAGCGTGCCCGCAGCGTGCTCTGCCGCGGGGCTGCGCAGCTGGGGCGCGGCGAGGTCGCTCCGCACGTGTGGTGCCCGCAGCCAGCACGGGCCGTGTCGGAGGCACCGCGCACCCTGCAGCATCCCACACCCACCCGGGTACTCTCTGCCTCCTGGGGCATTTGCCGCACCTGAGACTCACCCTTGTACCAAATACGTTGTTGTGTTTAACTGTACGTACTTTACAACTCCGCGAAACATGAGTATTGTTTTTTTGACTAAGATCTGATTTTCTTCCTAGGGTGTGGCTGCTTGTGTTACAAATTTAAGTTTCTTCTGCACTTGGTGTCTCTGTTCAGTTAACATTTAATCAAGCTGTTGGCTATATAGGTGCTTGCCTAAGTAGCCACATTTTTTCTTTAAGAGTTATCCATGCGTGTCTTTGGCAGGATGGATAACTCCAGTCACTTCGTCACCAAACCATCACTTGGGAACGTGCCTGTTCACTCCTCCTCACCTGAATACCTCTTTGTATTTCTGATGTTTTGCCTTTCTCTTCCCATTTTCTGTTTGTCATTCCTTGAAATTATGGGCTTCTCCCTAGTTCTCTTTTTTGTGTAGCTCAAATGCTTTCACGTGTGTTAACAATGGACTTCTGCCTGTTCTCAAAGGGAAAACCAATATGAATGGTGGCCAAAACTATTAAAATTTATGCAAGAATGGGGTGAATATACAGTGGTCCTTGCCCAGAATATTCTTCCAGACTCTAGGGATTTCTTGGACCAGAGATCATGTCTTTTGGGTTTAATGGTCCTTTGTGTAATTGTCGTCCATAAATTTGCTCCCTGAGACCATGTGGACTTTTAGCTCTCATCCGATAGCAGGGAGACCCAAAATCCTACCCACTGTTGTGTGAAGTAGTATTTTAGTACCTCATAGGCTTCAGTGATAGGGTTCAATGATCCCCACTTCTCACATTGAAAGCAGCAACAAACAACTGATTGCTGACTAGTTTCTTCAGGACACTTGTGATTTTATTGTCTTCTGTCATATCCCTTATCAGTCATCTTTTTTTCCAAGCTGAGGGGTCCTAGCTAACTTGTTTATTCCCTCTGTGGAGACTACTCCATCTTTATCAAATATTTCTGAACTTTTCTCAGTTTTTATGTCCTTTTCCAGGGGGAGGAATTGCACATGGTGCTTAGAATGTGGCATTTGTGGAAGCGTGGGCTCACTGTTCTGTCCTCCTGTACTCTGGTTAAGGATTCTTCATGCTACTAAATATCAAGCTGAAGTTCCACTGGAATTGCTTGTTATAACCTCATTATTATGTTCTGAGCAGCAGTGGAGAACCTGGTAGTTTTACATGTGCTGGTTGCATTATTTTTCCCCACATAAATGACTTTTGTCTGCATTGAGATTCGTTTACTGTTTTGTCACCCAGTTGCTTTGGTCTTGTAAGGTGCTTCTGCAATTCTTTGAAGCTGGACCTGCACCAGCAGTTACTAACTGAATTGTATCCTGCCCAGATTGGTTTTCTGGGAGTCTGCAGGTCCTTAGTAGCTCTGAAGGGATCCTAAGCTGGTTGTTACATTATGACTTGGTCATAGGAGAGGAATTTCATATCAAAATGCTGATGAGCAGGATGACAGTGCCCAAAGAGACTATAGTGTTTTCTTTCTAATATTTAAGTAATTAAATATATGTCCACAAAATGCTCTCAGAGAATGCCTGTTATCTGGAAAATACCAGCTTATTGGAGGGGAAAAAAGGTGTCCTTAGGAACACAGCAATCAGACTTCTAGCAATTTCCCCTGAATCTTTTCCAGGGTTCATCAACCTAGAAACTAGCAAGGAGGGTCTTGAGAACCAGCCCCTAAACTCCTCTGTGGCTTCTCAGGCTTCAAATTCACCAACTAACTTGTGCAACGCAGTGGTATCCTGTACATTGCGTTACCAGGAGTCCTTGTAGGTCTGAATGTCTCCCTGACCAGCTGTTATTCTGGTACACTGTCCAATTGTGTGTCCATATTTTCAGCTGATACTTTAGGGCAGTGAAGAAGGAGTTGGAAATAGCCTGAAATACTAAAAATGTCTGTGTCATTTGTCCCAAGTGACTTTTGAAATCATTTTACCCCATAGAAAACTTTGCATTTTCTCTTATAATTTCCTAAATTTGGATCTGAGTATAGAGAGACAAGTGCACTCAGCTGATCTGAAGTGGTTTTCACCTTAGAAATATTCTTCTTTCACACCTTAGTAATATCTTTTATAGTGGGGTTTAAATTCATTGCAGCAAAATCAGCTTAGGCTATCTGGATTTGTATTTTTTATTGGTGAAAATACTGTAGAGCTTTTGAAAGGTGGCAGATTGACAGCCTTGAAGTTAAGCTGATAGTTCCATTATTTCCCAGCATCTTTCAGCCTTTTAAAGACATCTCCTCTTTTCTAATCTCCCATACTCAGTTTTCCAGATGACTGCTGAGTCAGTGAAAGCTACTTCCCTAGGTGTCCTTTGATGATGTTTATCAGGCTTGTCTAATTTGTGAAGTTGTCTAATTTAGTTAGGTTTAACTTATTTCATTACTTTCTATCTTGTTCTTCCTCTGGTCCCTAAGAGGAAGAACATTCATTGATTCTGTGTGCATGAACAGCTTCATTTTATTAAAGGGCTAGGTCATCATTTTCGATACATTAATTGCTGTATAGAGAATGCAGGTTCAAAAGAGATAACAGGCAACTCAGCTTGAAATCATCTGCTGATCCTTTTTTCTTGAATATGTTTGTCAGCATTTTCTTTGTGCCATTCAACAAGGTAAAAACAAACTGCAGAGAATGGCATCTTGTTATCCTGAAATTCTCTTGCTAAGTTGCATTTGCAAAGGTGCTTCTCGGGGCAAAGTGATGTGACTCACAGCAAAGGACACAAACGTGCAGCAAGGGAGGCTTCAGTGGGACATGAGGAAAAAATTACTCCACACAAAAGGAGGTGAGCACTGGGGCAAGTGGCCCAGAGAGATGTGGATCCCCATCCCTGGAGATCTTCAAAACTTTTCTGATTGAGGCCTTGAACAAGCTGACCTAGCCAGGAAGCCCTCGCTGCTTTGAGAAGGGGGTTGGACCAGCTCCCCTCCAGAGCTGATTGAAACCTTAGTCTTTTTCTGATTCCAGCATTACTTCCCAGGTGAATGCCTTCAGCCAAGCACAGGCAGCCACAGCCTCCTGAGACTGTGCTGAGAACACCTTCACCCACCCTCTGGCTCTTCAGACCTGGAAGTATTGCATTTGGTGATTAGGGAAGCACCTGCACATGTCCAACTCGAGTTAAACCAGCCTGCAATGGTCTAACAACTCGGTTACTGGAGCCCCTGCTGACTGTGTACAGTAGATTGTATTGCCTGTGCTTTTTGTTTTCTGTAATTCAAGCTGATTCAGTGGAATCTGTCAAAATGCAGGAGGAATAACTTCGTGGTTCTTTCGACTATATCATAAATCAGAGGATAAAAGAGTTGAAACTGCTGATGAAATTGTTGATGTTAGATTTCTATGGTAGAAATGAGCCTCCAGTGTGGTATTTTTTGCCACCACCATTACTTCAAGAACACTGCAGGCGTACAAGGCTGGGGAATTGTGTCCTGTGTTCCAAAATGCTGCATTGCTGGCTGAGGAGAGCTGCAGCACATGAATAATGTGAGGCATCTACAGACCTGAATTGTTCCTGTTTTCATTAAGTCATATGTTCAGCTGTAAATGTTACCTTGTCTCTAGAGGCAGAGGATGAGTTGTACATAATGACTCTGAATTTCAGATAGAAAGGGAAGATCTGAGAAGTTTTAGAACATTTTTATTCCCTCAGAAAAAAAAAAAATTAAATGGGGGCATGATTATCTGTTTATCTGGTTACTAGACTGCACAGGAAAACCCATACTCCCTTCAGTTTTGGTCAAGGGATGGCTGCCCACCCAAAGAAGCACCAGCCCTGGCTGGAGATTTGACCAGGGGGGGTGTAAGACACTGCACATTGGTGTGTGGTAAAATCAGGTGGTGCAGGAGATTCAGTTTCTTCACTACCTCAAAAAGGAAGTCCCAGTACAAAAGGAATGACAGCTGTGGGGCACTTTTTCTGGTGGGACTACAGCATGTTCCAAGGAAGTTGGGAAGTGCCTCTCTAGGGAATAAATACCGGTGGAAGGTGTTGATAGCAGGCAAGCAGTTTGTCTTAAAAAGAAATGTTCTGTGGAGAGAAGTAATACATGTGTGTGCTGGTGGTCTCCTGTAGGTGACACAGGATGACAGCCAGTCCCATGGAGATATTTCTGGTGCTCTGGAACGTCTTAAAGACGGTCGGAGACATTAAGCCTTATTTCCCCGTGGGTGGTACTTCAGTGTTTAACTGAATTGCTTCTGATAGTAGCCAATCTGGGTGTTCTTTCTGATAAAAAAGTTGTTTGGTGGGGCCATTTTTGGTTGGTTTTCAGTTTTTGGTTTTGTTTTGGTTTGTATTGTTTTGGTTTTTAATCAAAGCCTCCTCAATAACACTGGCAAAAAAAGGGGGAGAAAGAGAAACCTAGAAAGTGTGTGTCAAATAACAAAAGCAGTCATCAATTGATAAACAATTTATTTGATTCCTATGGAAAATCCAGTTATCCTGCTTTTCACATCCAAACAGGATTTGAATTTACATGTGGTGTTTGGAAAACTCACATAATACCTCACTCAAAAGCCTCAAAAAATAACTAATTCTTTAATGTTTTCCTTCCTGTGACAAATTGCAACAGGTCATGGATGTGACACACTTTGTTAAGAACTGATGTCATACAAAAGGGTTTGCAGGGTTAAAATAACATGAAATCTCTGATCATGCTATTACAGAGACTGTGCTCTTCCCTTGGAGAAGAAATAGGAGGGATAATGTAATACAAATGGTGTGTCTGAGCAGAGGGAATGACATTAACATTTTGTTCTCCAGGCTGCCTTGGTACAGGAGTGGGATAACAGGGTGATGCCATTGACCTCTGTGAATGACATTGAAAGGAAAGCTGAACTCGGCCTGATTCTTTCCTGACGTTTATAGGAAAGCACATTAAATTAGATTTAATCTGAAAAGGTAAACATCATGAAACAGGGTATTTCCCTGATATATTCTTTGTAGCATGCCAGCCATCTTCAAAAAACTGATGTCATTATCCGTCTCTCTAGATTAATTTCCGGGCTGTGTTCTTGAGGCATACAAGACTGTGTTTCAAATCAACTCTGCCCACTAAACCAAGTGTGTAGGGCCATGGGAACAGTGGAGCAGGCTGGGTTAGAAGGAACTTGGGGAGGTGGTGCTGTGAGCCTCCTACACCAGGAAGGGCCAACCTCCTTAGCTGGCCAGGGTCTAGGTGATTCTTGGGAATGCCCCAGGGTGGACTGCCTTGCTGGGAAGCTGCTCCTGTAAGGAGGCCATTCAGCAGAATATGGCAAAAACCCCAGGCAGCTGACCCTTTCATAGAAGTAAGGAATAATTCAGGTTGGAAAAGGCCTCTAAGGTCATGAGTCCAACTGTTAACCCAGCACCACTGTGTTCACCACTAAACCATGTCCCTAAGTGCCACATCAACAGACCTCTTGGACACTTCTAAGTACACTGACCTCACCACTTCTCTGGACAGTCCATTCCAATGCTTGGCAACCCTTTCAGTGAAGAATTTTTTTCTAATATCCAATCTAAACCTTCCCTAGAACAACTTGAGGCCATTTCCTCTTGTCCTATCACTTGCTACTTGGGAGAAGGGGCTGACCCTCACCTCACTACACCCTCCTTTCAGCCAGTTGTGGAGAGTGATAAGGTGCCCCCTGAGCCTCCTTTTCTCCAGGCTAAACATCCCCAGGTCCCTCACAGGACTTGTGCTTCAGACCCTTCACCAGCTTCCTTGCCTTTTTCTGGACACACTCCAGCACCTTCTTGTAGTGAGAGGCCCAGAAGTGGACACAGTGCTCAAGGCGTGGCCTCACCAGCGCTGAACACAGAGGGAAAATCCCTGCCCTGGTCCTGCTGGACACACTGCTTCTGATACAAGCCACCTGGGCACACTCTGCCTCCTGTTCAGCCAGCTGTGAACAAGCACCCCCAGGTTCTTTTCCGATGGGCAGCTTTCCAGCTACTCTGCCCCAGTCCTACATGGAGTAATACTTTATACAGCTGTGCTGAAATACTGTGTTTTCTTGAAATGCTGTAGATAAGTTTTAACATTAAAAAAAAAAAAGAAAAAGCACAGTATATAGCATGACAGAGAGGTCTCAGTGGGAGATGAGTGATTACCAACAAATTACCATTGATTTAGAGAGGGAATATATGGGCGATAACTTTTGTCAGGCTCACTGCTGAAACTGCCAATAGAGGAGCCCTACTGTGAAAGAATGAACAGCAGATGCTAGTCATAAAAAAAAAATAAAAACTCTGAAACAGCTGGTAAAGACAACACTTGACTTTATGGCTGGTTGCACCAAGCACAGATGCCAGCTACTGTTTCTGAGCAAGATCTGAGAACAAGACTCTAACTAATGCATTGTGATTACTGGAAATCACTGTATTTGCCTCCAGACCCCTGACTGGGATCGAAGGTCTCCAACAGAGACCAGCTCTGGCTCTAGAGCTGCTCACTCCCTTCTGCATGGGAGATGTGTGCTACCAGCACCAAACTGCTCTCACGTATGGCACAGGTGAGGGAGGCCCAGAAACAGCCTGCCAAAAGAAGCCAAAGCAAAGGCAGCCTCTGAGAGCAGCTTCACAAGCTCTCCTTATGTCAGTGCTCTTTGGAGGGGCGTGACCTTGTTCAAGAAACTGTTCAAAACCTCTTCCTCCCTGCACCCCTGGAGGTGTAGGATGTGTCTGGAGGAGCCCAGGGTGCTGAAGAAGCCCTGAGCAGAGCAGTGTGCCCAAGCAATGCTTCCTCAGAGGTAGGCGAGTGGAACCATTGCAAATGCCAAGTAAAAGCTTCTCGCTTCCGTAAGCCCCATACCCCTGCAGTGCTTTCCTGGCACAAGGAAAAAGCTTGTGTGGCCTGGCTGTGGATGTGCTCTTGAATGCTGCGTGCCTGCTTTTTCCCAGAAACATGCATCCATTCACAGAGGGCTTCCTAGCAGGGAGGTGAAATGGGCAGCGAGGCCCCAGGGAGGCTGTGAGGCAGGGAAAGCTTCAGGGAGAAGGGATGAACAGGATGGGAAGTGGGAGGGCAGAGGATAAGCACTAGGAGAAACCTGGGAAGCTGGGAAAGATTGCTGGGAGACAGAGGAATCCTGCAACATTAGGAATAACAAGCAATTTAAAGCATTGCAGCTGGCTGCGGGTGAGAGGAATGTGGAAGGATTTTGAAGGTCAAACATCTGATGTTGAAAGGAAAAGATGCCCCTGGGGAATTGTGTGTATGCACAGCACTGGAACTGCTGCTTTCCAGGACTGAGCAACGTGATGAAGCACTGATGCACTTACTGGCTGCAGCTCCTGAGGGAAATGTGTCCATGCAAGAGCTGCTCTCTCTGGTGCTTGAAGGGAGCAATTAAGGCCATTGCTAGGCAAGTTCTTAACAGCAACCGCCTCTGCAGATAGTATTGAAGAGATGCCAGTTCTGGGCTCGGGAATGATGGTAAAGTCTTGGGAGGATGGGAGGTACCAGAACAAACTGGTGAAAAAATAGGAGGCACCAAACCAATATGGCATATAAAAGAGTAACCTGTTCCAATAGGCCCAGCTGGTTTGTGCTCGGGAGTTTGGAAGGGGCATAAGCCACACACTCATTAGGTGAAATGAAATTATAATATATAACACATGGTAAACCTCAATGCATACCTTATATCCAGTGTTCATTAAATATATACTCAGATTACCTTAAACAATTTAGATTTGTGTTAAATGTTTATATTTATTTATACTATAAATCTATTATTTTAGAATTTTACTTTTAAAATTTATTGATAAACTATATGTATTTTCTATTACAAATTACATTGCATACACTGTATACTCTATATGTTGTTATAGGTTTGTATAACAGAGTGTATAATATATTCACATGTGAATATAACCATGTAAAAATACTATGTGCTATTGAATTACATAATAACACGTCATATATTTTTTCACAGCATTATGGAATGGCCTGGGTTGGAAGGGACCCCAAAGACCGTCTTATTCCAACCCCCCTGCCATGTGCTTCCACTAGACCAGGTTCCTCAGAGCTCCATCCAACCCTGGCTTTGAACACTTTCAGGGATGGAGCATCCACAGCTTCTCTGGGCAACCTGTTCCAGTGCCTCACCACCCTCACAGTGAGGAATTTCCTCCTAACATCTGATCTAAACCTACACTCTTTCAGTCTGAAGCCATGTTGTCCTGTCCTGGTATTGTAAATAGTTCTTCTCCATCTGTCTTGTAGTCTTCCTTCAGGTACTGGAAGCTGGCAATTAGGCTACCCTGAAGCCTTTTAGAATTATTATGACTTATTATATAACACAATATAAACAGTTTTTCTATTTACATTATATAATGTATAATATTGCATTATACAATCTATCTATAAAAATAATAATACATAATATATAAAATATCTATTACATATTAGACAATAATTTCTCACTGAATCTTGATTTTGTGCTAGAAGGCTAAGGAGACACAAAATGCTGAGTGTCTGTCTTGTAGTGCTGTTTTTTTAAAATTTTCCTGATTAAAAAAGCCAGCTTTCTGGGTGATCCTCAGAATCAAGAGCCAGTAAACCTTATGCCTGCAACTGGCAAATAGGTTGAAGTGATCATTTGAAACAAAAACCCAAAAATAATAACAATTAAAAAAAAAAAGATATAAAGGACAACATAAAGCAATCAATCATTCAAAAACCTTTCAGGAAGTCCTTTCTTAGCAGCTATAAAATTGCAGAATTTTCTTATGGCTACAAATCTGGCCATAATACAAGAAGCAGAGTAGGACTGAGAAATCAATTAAGGTGCAAGAGATTAGAAACATCAACGTGTTTAAAAACATTAAGCTTCAGCAGGTGATCTGCATAACATATTAAATATGTGGACATTTGGAAAGGGGATGTGAACAGTGAGTTAGCAAAATTTGTGGAGGCTACAAAGCTATTTGTTTTAGTTAAAGCCTGAGACTATTACAAGGCAAGTTGAATGAAGAAGAACCTAACTAGAGACAAGTAAATGGAGGATTCCATGGCAAATGGCCCTCCATAGTCAGTGCAGAGGAAAGAACTGGAAGAAGAAGACAAAACTGTTCAAACACTTGAATTTTAGATGGAAAATACCAACATGGCGGTGAGATTTGGGCATTGCTGCGGGCAGCTCATGGGACACCTCTGCTTGGTGGGAGATCCTGTGAGGATAAAGCACTGAAATGTCACTTGGAGACACGAACTGGGGAAGAGTAACCATTCTTTTCTTTCTCTTTGGACTGGTTTTATTCACTTCCCCCCAGTGCAGGCCCCTGTCAGAGGTTCTTGTAAAGAAGACAAGAGCCAGCAGCCATGTTACTAATTGGACATAAGGAAAAGGGGAAACTCCCAGAGGGCAACTAAGGACTGGAACAGGCTGCCCAGAGGGGTGGTGAAGTGTCCACCTTTTGAGATATTTGGAATTAAGGAGGACAATGCCTAAGGAATCTGACCTAATGTCCCAGATGATGTTTTTTGGAGAAAAGGGTTGAATGAGATCATCTCCATTCCAAACTGAATCATTCTGATCCCCAGGACAAGATTCTGACTCTCCCCTCTGAGCCATCAGGACACAGAATTAGATGACTTTCTCATCCAGCTGGACAATTAATTTGTACTGATCTCAGCATTTGTATATTACATCAAAAATACAAACCAGATGCCTCTTTCAAATCTTGCCTAGCACAACATTAAGGAGTTGTTTTTATTGCACATCATGAACACAGACTGGAATTTGCCAGTAATATTGAAAGATTTTAAGATACAATTAAAAAATATCATTAGGCATTCTTTAGGAAAATCCTGTATGTTTGCAGAGCATGTTCTGAGCCTTCAAATACACTGGCAATAAAGTTACCAAATAGCCAAAGCTGCCCCACATGCAACAATGTGAAAACTAAGATTCCTTTTCCATCAGCTATGAGCAGAGGGATCAGGTGCAGTAACAGACAACATCAAAGCTCTAACTGCAAACTGAGAAGTTTTGATGAATGTGTAAAGATGGACATGATCCAGCAGTTTGTGCTCGCAGCCCAAAAGCCAAACTGCATCTAAAGTGTGTCCTGGGCTGCATCCAAAGCAGTGTGGGCAGCAGGGTGAGGGAGGGGATTCTGCCCCTCTGCTCTGCTCTGGTGAGACCCCACCTGCAGTGCTGCATCCAGCTCTGGGGTACTCAGCACAGGGAGGACATGGAGCTGTTGGAGTGAGTCCAGAGGAGGGACATCAAGATTGATCAGAGGGATGGAGAACATTTTCTGTGAGGAAAGGCTGAGAGTGTTGTGGTTCAGCCTGGAGAAGACTCCAGGGATGCCAGGGGGGTGCTTTGGACCCTGACATCTGGCCTGGCTGTGTTTCTTATTTCATTGTCCCATGTCCCGAAAAGATGAAATGAAGTTTCTTTCTGCTGTTTCAAAGTTTGTTTCTTTTTCGTTCTTATCAAAGTTTCAGAGGCACAGACTGTGCTGTGACCTCCAGGAACACGAGGACAGAATGGCAATGGCTACCCAAAGCAGGTAGATTTTATATCTATTATCAACCAGTTAGAAAACTTTACCTATCTTATTTTGTTCCCAAAACTAGTGAATATCAACCTTATTGATGTGTCTCCTCTACACTAAATTCTATCTACCAATTAACAAACCACAGGAACTCATGTCAGAGAAAAAGGGAAGAGAAGGAGCAGAAAGAAGAAGAAGAAGGAGTCGACACCCTAGAATCTCCATGTTGGCTCCATATAATATATATAGCAAAACCTAAAAACTACAACTACACATTCTGTGGTACACTAAACAACCATCTCCTCTTTTCTTTGGTGTTCTCAGCTCACCCAGAAGTGGAGGCAAATGCTCCCATGAGCTTAGCTCACAGGCCAAGCCTTTTTTGAGGAGCTCTGAGGGTAAAAAAAACACCCAGAGGAGCAGGAAAAGTTCCCAGGCTTTTCCTAGACTCCAACACAGGGACACCTTATAGAAGCCTTCCAGTACCTGAAGTGGGCCAGCAAAAAAGCTGGAGAGGAACTTTTCACAAGAGCATGAAGTGATAGGACAAGGGGCAATGGCTTCCAACTGCAAGAGAGTTGATTAAGACATAGGGAAGAATTTTTTCTTATGGTGAGGATAGTGAAACACTGGCACAGGTTGCCCAGAGAAACTGTGGATGCCCCTTCCCTGGAAACACTCAAGGTCAGCCTGATCAAGTTGAAGATGACCCTGATCATTGCCAGGGGCTTGGACTAGTTGACCTTTAAATGTCCCTTCCTACTCACCCCACTCTGTGATTCTGTGATTACCATCCTTTTCAGCTGCCCCCTAAAGGTATGCACAGCTCTGAGGCAATGCTAGTGCCTTCTGGCCTCCTTCACTGCAACGCCCAGTGCTCTGGCAATCGGAGCAATCTGGAGAAGCCACCATGTCTTCAGAATGACACACGGATCACGCCGAAGTTGACATCAACCCTTACTAATTTCCATAAGGCCACTTTCCACTTTCCGAAATAGTTGGGTCCCTTTACACTAAGTTAAAGGTTATTTTTATTTGAGTAAAAAGCATGCTTACGACTAGTGCTGATAGAATGGATGGGGTTTTGTTGTCTTTTTTTTGGGGTGGGGATGTTAATTACTTTTGTCTCTGAAAAGGTGAAGCTTTGTTTTAAGTGATTTCTCAAGTTCCATGCTAAATGTTATGTTGCTCAGGAAAGAAGGGAGGGCAAGGTATTTCCTGAGAACTGAGATTTAATTGAGTCCCTTTTATGGATGTTTGCCTTACTGATAGTGACAAAAAGAGAGAGTGCAGAAGGAGTGACATGAGGGTGGTTGTCTCAGCTCAATTCATTTTCTTGTAGCTGATTTTCTGAATTTGCTCCCTTTGGCTCAGTACTTTGGATCAGTAACATCTTTGCAGGTTGGTCTGTGTTAACTTTGCTTTCCTTTCTTCTCCCTTACCCTTACTCTTCTCCCTCCACTTCTACCTCAGCACAAGGAATCTGGCAGGTTTATCCCTAGACACCAGCAGATGATTCATTTAGAGAAGGAAAAAAAATGGGAAGGAAAAAAAATCTACTTTTTCCATCGGTAGCCTGTAGACAAAGAGATGCCTGTGGTCAAGGAGCTTTGAAATAAGAAGTAGTCTCCTATTGCTTATTTCCATAGACGGAGAAGGTAAGACTTTGTGTTTTCTTACAAGAGAGTGTATTCCATCAAAGACACCTAAATGTTCTCTTCCAGATTGAAAAATTTTATTTAATTGAAATAATGTACTACAGTGTTACATTTTGACTAGCTGCTTGAGCCACAGAGGATAATCTCTTTACATTACAGATGTTGACTAAACTTTGCCAGTTTTGTCATCTACTGAGCAATGGTATTCCTGGTCTGGCAGGCTATCAGGGAACCAGGGGCAGGAGGACAGGTCTGTGGAGCTGGAAGCAATGCACAATGGCAGGGGGGTCTGTTTAAAAGAAATTTTTTGCCCTTTGTGTAAAATTAGCCTCCATAAGAAGTTACGGACATTCCTAAGGATCCTTTGAAGACATTTTTTATTGGAAACAGGGAGGTCCTATCCGTCTACCTAGTTTCTGCTTATGTAGAGAAAAATCTGGCCAAATGTTTAAAAAACCTTCTGTGCTTTGCCCACGTCAGTTTAAGCTGGATATCCCAGCTGTTTACTTTCGTGAGTTAATGAGTATTCTTAAGCTTTCCTCATTTGTTTAAGAGCATCAGCATTAGAGGACAAAGGGATTTTGGTATTGGGAAATAAAAACACTGCTTCAATTTCTCTATTATATTAAAACTCTTGTTACATGTCAAGTGGCAAAATCTCAGATCACTTGACAAAGTGTCCTGAAGAGAGAATCTATTTCTTGAAATTAATTTCAGTGACAGAGATGAGATGACCTTGTTATAAACCAGGGCTCTCTACTCTCAGATTCATACACTTAGCTCTAAGAGGAGATGGCTGCCAGAATTGCTCTGATCCAGGAGATCATAACTTGAAGCCACACAAAGTCTGCTGCATGTTTCTTTGTGGTCATTAAGCTAAACACACACTTCAATTTGCTTTTTAAGGACAACTTTCCACTCTCATTCCAGCTGGTACATTGCACAAAACTCCCCTAAAAACATCAAATCAAGTACAGCTCTGCAGTTAGAAGCACCTGCTAGCTGATGGTGCAGGGAATACACTAACATTTGTGTAGTTAGGCTCTCCCTCCTACCAACACTTTTATATTTAAAAGCAGTCTGTACTGGCCCACGATGGTGTCACTGACAAGACCCCTTGAGTACAATCCACATGTAGTCCAAATCACTTGAGAAAACACTGGGAAGGTGGAAAGGCATATTTAACTGAATAGCTGCTCAAGGCATGGGAAGTAATGTAGGACAAAGAGCTATAAAGAAGAATTTTCTGGTCATCTTTCAAATATCTAGGCAACCCCTGACTTCTCATCCATCCCTCTTCAGCTTCGTTTACTGGCAGGAATTAATGTTCTTCTCTGTTAAAAGAAGATTTCAAGAGAAACCAACAGCATAAACTGAACCTTTTCCTTCAGGAGACTGCAATAACTTCTGGTTCTTTTCCTTCCAAAGAATCTGTAATCTCTTCCAGGAACACAGTCTGTAGGTGTATTGGTGAAGGTGTTTCTGCCTCCTCCTTTGCCACCTTCACCATGGTGGATCCTCACCACTTGTACCCTGGTTTTTCTAGTTACATTTATGCTTTTTCCATAAAGAATTTACCATGAGTATTATGGGCACCATCCAGCTGTCACTTTTTGAGAGCTGATGCATGAATTGTAGGTAGCTCCAGCTTGCAATGGATGGATGGATCATGCCATCCATCAGTGATATTCATGTCACAAAATACTTGGACTCTTCAGGTTACTTCCAGTGGGAAGGTACTTTTAAATATCAATTAAATGCCAATACAAAAAGAAGAGCAGAAATGGCTCTAGATAATGTTGTTATTTCTACCCCAAGTCCTGCAGAAGATGTCTGTGTAGTTATGCCCCAGGTCTGAAAATTTCATGGGTGCTATGGTCAAAAGAATACAAGAACAGTCTGTTTCATCTTTGGTCTTGATTTGAGTCCAGGGTTCTCCTATATATATGTGTGTATATATATATATAAAAGTAAATATAAAATAAAAACACATATAAAAATTAAAAATACATCAGAAAAAACTGACTGCCCTTAGAGCAACTGTTCAGAAGGTCAGGATGAGGGTCAGATATTTTCTGCTTGGTGATGGAGGAGAGGGGGAGAAGCAACTCAGCACAGATGCACCTTGTTTGCAGGAGCCCTGTGAAGGCTGGGCACCACTTGTGCTCACCGAGAGTAGCAAAACTGTTCTAGCAGTGCTTAACACTCAGACTGTCGGCACTTCCAGTACGACTCCGTTTTGCGGGATGCAGAGGTTAAGGGAGCTGAATCACAGCACTATTCACTGTGGCAACGTTACCAGCTGTGCTCTAGGGCTACTCACTTGGAACACACGAGCCCTTTGTTCTATTCCTTTGTTTTTCCAAGTGCTCTGACTGCCCTTGTGAGGGAGGGGTACTTGACAACACAACTTTATCTCAGAAATGGGGTCAAAATCAGCGAAATCAGAGAAGGCTTTCGTATTCAGGTGCGGTGATGTAAAGCATGCAAGGGAGCAGGGAACGAAAGGTAAATCCAGGTCCTCACACTGCCTGTGGAGCCTTTGACCCTACAAGGTGGGGGATCTGTTGTGCAGTAGAATGTGGACATCAAATGCAAAGCAGAAGAACTGTACTGTTACACAACCTGAATGCAGGACGTGAAGAAACACTAAGAAAGTTTGCAAATGACACTAAACTGGGGGAGATTCCCTCAAGGGCAGAGAGGCCCTGCAGAGAGACCTCTAAAAATTAGAGATGGATAATCACCAACTGGATGAATTTTAACAAGGTCAAGTGCCAGATTCTGCGCCTGGGATGGGGCACAGACCTGGATGTATGGACAGACTGGGGAACAAAAAGCTAGAAAGAAGTGCTACAGAAAGGGACCTGGGGATCCTGTCCATGGCAAGTTGACCATGAGTCAGCAGTGCCCTGGCAGCCAGCAGGGCCAGCCCTGTCCTGGGGGGCATCAGGCACAGCATGGCCAGCCGGGCAAGGGAGGGGATTGTCCTGCTCTGCTCTGCTCTGGGGCAGCCTCACCTCCAGTGCTGGGGGCAGCTTTGGGTGCCACAATATAAAAAAGACATGAAACTATTGGAGTGTGTCCAGAGGAGGGAAACAAAAATGGTGAAGGGCCTTGAGGGGAAGCGGTGTGAGGAGTGGCTGAGGTCACTTGGTCTGTTCAGCCTGGAGGAGACCGAGAGGAGACCTCATTGCAGTCACAACTTCCCCGTGAGGGGGAGAGGAGGGGCAGGCACTGATCTCTTCTCTGTGGTGCCCAGTGACAGGACCCGAGGGAATGGCCTGAAGCTGAGTCAGGGGAGGTTTAGGTTGGATGTTAGAAAAAGGTTCTTCCCCCAGAGGGTGTTTGGGTACTGGAACAGGCTGCCCAGGGAAGTGGTCACAGCACCAAGCCTGACAGAGTTCAAGAAGTGTTTGGACAGCACCTCAGGCACATGGTGTGACTCTTGGGGTGTCCTGTGCAGGGCCAGGAGTTGGACTTGATGATCCAGGTAGGTCCACTCCACCTCAGCAATTCTATGATTCTACAATGTGACATATTACAGGAGAAAGTCCCTATCAGAAATGCCACCAAAATTATTTTCTCCTCAGATGTTAATTTGCAGAATGTTTAGAGGAGGTAAAACTAGAGCATTATTGAGAACAGGGGCTTTGGCCCTAAGAACTCAAGGATAGCTCACCTTAGCAATCATGAAAGACTTGCACTGTGACACAACTTCAGCTGGAGTAGTTCGCTTTCTGTAACTTAGAGATCTTCCTTGCAGAAGATCCCCTCTGTAAGTTCCAGGCCTGCTTTCCATGGTTCTGCTGAGGGAAGTATATTTCAATCTTGCATTGCAGGAAAACAGACAACATGACAAACCTGTTATGCCTAAAGTTCTTCAGGGAAGGTGGAATTAAAAGTTCTCTCAAAACATGCATTTACATGGAAAGTATTTGTAACAGTGGAGTCGTAGCTGGTGTAGGTATGCAAGAATTTTAGTGTGAATTAGTGACAATTTCAATAGGTGTTTGTACCACTTCCTACTCCAACATCCATGCAGTGAAGCTAAGAGCACAGGGTGCTTGGAAGGGGATACTTTACACTTTCTGGAATTAGTAGCTTTATGAATTAGGCATATTTTTTGCTATAAAATTTGTTTTCTCAATATCTCTGAATAACAGAATTTTCTAATACATAAACAGAATACATAATACATAAACAGATTTCAACAGAATCATGAAAACATTCAGGTTGGAAAAGACCTATGGAGATCTCTAGTCAAAATGCCTGCTTCAAGCGTGGATCAGGTTACTCAGGACATTATGCAGCTCACTATGCAGCCGAATCCCAAAAATCTCCCACAGTGAGATTCCATTATTTCTGGACAACCTACTCTAGTACTTGACCGCTTGTGTGGTTGGAAAAGGTTCTTCCCTTCATCCAGCTGGGACCTTGCTTCCTGCAATTTGCATCTACTACCTTTTGCTCTTCATTCACATCAGAGAAGTGGCTTCACACATCTTCTGTGTAATCCCTTTCTAGGTAGTGCAAGGCTGCTGACAGCCCCTTCTCAGCCTTCTCTTCCCAGTCTAAGCAGAAGCTGATCTCTCAGCCTCTTCCTGCACATCACAGGCTCCAGACTCTGAACCCTTTTGGTGCCCCTTCAATTTGACAAAAAATGCCATATTCTGGGGGACCAAAACTGGACATAGTCACTCACAAGTGAGGAAAATAATCATGCTCCTTGACCAACTGGCAATGCCTTTGCCAGTGCAGCCCAGTGTGTGGCTGGTCTTCCTTGGACAGGGGTGCAATGCTGATCCCTTGTAACTCCTGTCTTCCCAGGATTCCAAGTTCTTTCCTGCAGAACTGCCAGACAGCCCCAGCCTGCCCTGGTCAGTTGGGTGGCTCCATTTGAATACAGGGTTTAATGCCTGTCACGGTCAAACTTCACAAAGCTCCTGTTGGCCCATCCCTTCAGCTTCTCCGGGACCCTCAGAATGTGAGCCCTGCCTTCCAGGATATCCATCACTCCTCCCAGTTTGCTGGAATTATCATAAATTCTATTAATACATTAGGAAAGGATATTTCTGTAATAATCAAATAATTAACACCTCATCCAGTATATGGCACTACCTGTGTTACATTGTTACCATGCATTTTCAGAACTAAATGACACTGGCATAAATGGTTTTAATTTTTTGTAAGGATGGTCTGCTTTCATTCCCGAGACACATGCTAATCCATGTCAGCATGGATTTTGTGCTGAAACTGAAGTCTTGGTTTTGTTGAGGAGCATTTAGTGAAAGTCTGCAGATCTTGCTAATGCAAATGGTAAGTGAAGAACTCTTCTAAATCACCGAGGCAACTGGATTTGGTTCAGTTACATTTCACTGATTTTTGCCAAGAGGACCTGCAACATACTTTACATATTTCTATTAATAAACCACAAGTAATTTAAAACACAGGAGGTCACTGAATAAGAAAATACAAGAATATTTGACAGCAAAAGATAATGAATGCTATGTGTGGTGGCAAACACCGAGCATAACATGCAAAGTTTTCAGAGTGCAAGGAGTTATCTCTGAATTCCCATTTGGTGAAACACAACTGCAATGCATATTTATTGGCACCTTATTTAGCAGCATGAACAAAAGGAACTGTTATAAATAAACAAACGCTATGACAGTTCCACTGCTGTTAGCTTGACGTTCTTGTCTGCAGTCAGTCAAACCGAAAGACAAAGCAATCAGCGAAAAGACGAAGTCAAACATCCAAATTACAGAGGTTCTATTTTTGTGTTAACTATCGTCATCACTCACTTGTCCATGACTTGCGTGAGGAAGCTGCTGGTGAAATTTGACAGGCATCAGCATGGCATTTGCGTGCTTCCAGATTGAAACGAGGGCTTTTAATGTAAATTTACACAACTCGCTTAATGTTTCCTTAGCATATCAGTAAAACTTTGAAGGGGGTAAAATTTACAAAGCAAAGAAACGTACACTAAAGAGGATGCTATTAAGTAGTCAGTAATGTGGGACATACACACATGACAGAGGTAGGCTGTCGTTTTATCTTCTCGCAATGTCCTACTGGTTGCCCTCCCTGCAGTACCTCACCTCCACCCTTTGATGTAAGGTAGAAACCAGCTCCACAGTGCAACTGTTCTGATAATAGCAGGTGACTCACTTCCAACCTATTTGTGCTCAGACCTAGTTTGACAGCCACTTTATTCTTCAGAGCCAGCAAAGAAAAACTTTAACTGTGTCACTAACTTACGTGAAAACCCACAGTGTGTATTTAGTAACCCATCTGCTCTGCGAGCAGGAACTTGGGTCAGAGGCGTACTGAACCCTTCGATTCAATCCAAGTAATATGCATCCTTGTGAAGTGTTTGCAAGGTCAGTATTTGAAAACAAGATGGGATGCACATTGTCTAGGTAAGCTCAGGGGCTTGCTGCCCCACTCGTGCCACAGCTGGCACTTTGAAGGACAGTGCATGCTCTCACTGCATGTGCACAGCCCTCTCCATCTCGCTTGTTCACTTAGATCAGGGCTACATCTTCCCCTCAGGAAGGCACTGGGAAGGCTAGAGGAGATAATATCCAGCAGTTTTGCTTCAGCATTGCTACTGATTGTCATCTTCTGAAATGTGATTACTGTGGCAGACTACTTAAGTTGGTGCTTGTCAGAGAGGGAAAACATAACCGGAAAACTACTTTGTGCCAGCAGGTTGGCCTACTTAATTGACTTTCTTCACCAGAAGTTACTTCTTGCATGGAAGAGACAAACTTTTCACACTGACTCCATGCAAATGCTTGCCCATGTAATTTCAGCTAAGCTTTGGGATGCCTGTGCATGCATCACATCTGCCTACGCAACACCGACAAGTAAATCCTCAGTGCGTCTGCCAAGCTCCACACCCAGGCATTCAGCTGGAAATCAGTTATCCTCTAAAAGCTTCAACAACAAGAAGTGTGTTCATAGTCAACCACCTCACTGGAGTCATGTAAATTACCACACTGATTACACTACCAGTGTAAGACGAAGACACTGTGGATCCATGTGGGTGCCTGAAAATCTTGGGAAAAAAAAAATTATAAAGTGGAGAAGAGAACCCATTTAATTTAAATTAATTATTTAAATCTTAAAGCCAGTTAATTCTACAGTATTTTTCTCTGTACAGTCAGCCTATCAAGAAGAGATTTCTCTCCGCTGCAAGCTCCTGTGGAATGGAAAGTGCCTGCATATCAGAGCATTGGCCACCACAGCCATCACAGCTCGGCAGTTGTGACTCAATGTCTTTCTAAATGAGTTTTCTCAAAGTTTATATATATATGTTACATTGACATATCATATGTATTTGTCATACTAGAAAGGCTTTGTTCCAACCCTGATATTTATGAAAGAAGCTTCATCTTAGGATCTTATGTAGTGCTTTGGTCAAGGATAATGAAACGGATCTCTTTAACCTATGACAGTGTCACAGCACCAAATCAAGAGACCATACCTATGATCTTTCTCTGGGCTCAGGACCAAAGCTTAGGCTGGAATGAAGGAGACACGCTGTGTTTGGGAGAGAAAACAACGTAAGTTCATGAGGTCTTTGACTGCTAAGGTTTTGATTGTTGAATTTTCAGGACCAATGTCTAACGACATAAAAGTACATTCCCATATAAATAATCAGTTCTGTCCTTTGTGGAAATCTTTCAGCATTTAGGTATTCAGCTTTCTTCCTGTATCATAAGCTTGCTTTGCTCAATGCCTATATTCATTCAAGTAGCTTTTTCAGACTCAAAGAAGATCCTCCAAAAGGATATATTCTAAAGAAGCCAGGAAGTAACTTCCCAATACAGCTTCACACCTCCCCAGATGATAGTTTCAAATTAATCATCTGTTCTGGGGACAGCAGATGGAAAATAACGTTCCTGATAAAATGGGTCTAATGAGAGCTGAAGGATCCATGCTGACTGCTAATTTTCAAGAAATCCTAAGGAGACTTTTGATTGGATAAATGGGGAATATTGAGATTTGCTGTCTGCAAAAGAAATCCTCCCACTTCGCCGATATTGAGGAACTTTGACCAAGCAGATGACTGTCCAATCTGTTTTCATTTTGGCCTCCTGGAATTTAGAATCTGGGAATGACACTTGGGTTTAGTTCTCAGTCACAGAAGAGACGTGACGGCCTGATTTGAGTTCCACAACACAGCTCCAAATCCAAACATCCTTCTTCTCAGCTGCCAGACGGATAGAACAAGAAGAAGCTCTCACTTTCTGGGATACAAACAAAAAGGACATTATTGGATCTTAGGTACCTGAAGCAGCTCTGCTGTCAGTTCCTGCATTATATCCTAAACTGCTTTTTCTAATGCTGTGTTGCCTCTCTGGTTTTATACCCTTCCATTATCAGACTCTTTCCTTGTCCTGTGTTTTACCTGCCCAGTTATATCTTCTCCAGCCCACAGTTTCTTTCTCTCTCTCTCAGGCCTTCTTCTTTTCCTTTCACTCATACATCTTTCCTTTCCCAGTTTTCTCCTTCACTTTTCTTTCAGGCTTGTCTGTTGCAGAGAAAGTAGAACCTGTCTAGCATACAGCTAGACAAAAACCATGAACTAATTTTCCCCAAAATAGATCAACTCTCTTTATAGATCTCTTAATTAACCACTCTCCTAGCCATCTCCCTCCCTCCCTCCCTGCTCAGAAGCACAAAGCCTCTGCACTCCCTGCTGTCCCCTTTTTCCTGCATGCCCTCAGCACAGGCTGCTCCTGCCATAAGCCATGGTCTCTTTAATAGCAGCAGTATTATTTTTGGTGCAGCAGGAACTTCATCCTGCCCTAGTTCATGCAGTGTACTTTGCCTTCTTTCTTCCTCGCACGATTTGTTGCCGCAGCTCACCATCACACGCACTCTGCTCCCCTTCTGCTACAGCTTCAAAGCACTCCAGATTTTTTGATTTGCCTCTCCTACTGCTCCAAGACGCTGAGTGATGCAGAGAACCTCCTACAGCCAGAAAGTAACTGTGATTTTTAGCAATGATGTTTGCTCTAACTATTTAAAGCACACTTAAGAAGACACATAATAAGTAGGTTTGAGGGAAGTGGTAGCAATCCACCCACTATGTTCCTTTTAGCTAACCCTTTAATTAAATATTAAAGATATGGTTCTCAGGAAGATTTAAAATAACCCACTGACAGAAAAAAAGAGACAGGTTAAAAAACAGCAGAAAATGAAATCATCCCCCCCTCAAAGACTTACCACACCTTCATGCTGTTTTTAACATAATTTCGCTGTGCTGGTGAGGGAAGAGCTTTTCTGAGTGGAAATAAACCTTATGCTTTCCAGTGCTAGATTACTCTCTGTGTTCTTAGGGAGTCCTGCTAGGGATTACGAATTATTTGGTGCTTAACTAAACACACCAGTTTCCTCTTTCATAAGGGAGAGCAAAGAAAGTTTATAAAAATTGAGTAAGTGAATTACTTGAAATGTTATTCCTCACTCAAAATACACATTCTGCTGCTGGATGCACAGAACTGATATGCAGTTTGAGAGGAAAAGGACATATATACACTACTTATAGCCTTGTCTCCAAGTATAAAGCAGAGTGAGATAAATGACAGCAAGATCTGGGCAGATTTGTGGTATGAAGCATTTCTCTTTGTAACTGAGTTAAGGCACACCACAAATGATCAGAAGAGAAAGAGAAGTGATGGAGATCAGAAGTGGAAGAAACCAGGTATGTCCACGAAACTGAGTGGCTCTGACCTGCATATTCTTTTTTGGCAAAGGCTTTGATTATTTCTCTCTGTATCTAGCTGACGAAGCTCGACAGCCTAACCAAGCAGTGTTTTTGCACTAGTACTGCAAGAATATCTGCTCTGCTGCTTCTTCTCTTGTGTTTGAACTCCACTGTCCTCCTTTTGTCCTTCTATGCTGCTTGTAGTTTTAAATCAAACTCCAGACCCCTAAGCTCTCTGTATAGTCTCCAGTGCTGCTGTAATACAAACAGAAACCGGTCAACCATTTCGATTTGTTCTTGTGTTAGCCATATAATGGAAAGTGCTTCCAAACACATACTGCTTTCCCCCTCCAAATCAGTCTTACAATCGATACTGTCCTACTTTCAATTAAAATACCACCACAACAGATACATCTATATGGTGCTTAGAATGCCCCAACAGAAAACCTATTACTTTGAATACAAAAGCTGGCCAAAATGATTGAATTCCTGAGGCAACAGAACAATACTGGTGATTTTATTCAGCACGTGTCCAATATGATTTTCCATTCGGAATCCACATTTTTTAATGCTTTTCTATACCATTCTTAACATTACCTTCAGCTTTTATGGAGTCCCTCAGAAAGTTGTTTTTTTCGATTTGTTTACCAGAAAACTTAAATTTTAATGATTAAATAATAGGACATTTATATACATCACTGGGTTTTCTCAGATACTGGGCTCTAAGTACATACAATGTCTATTGAGTGAAAATAAAAAAGAAAAATTCCAGTCATGCAAATCATCTTACAAACCATGTTCCATTTGACTTGAAAATTTTTACTCTGTTACTGGCATATCATTTCAAAATTAAACAAAATTTTAAGGTTGTTTTGTCCATTTCCACTCGTTTGTTTTGCTGCTTTGAAGAACTGACAGGCCACATGCTACTGCAGAAGGTACCGGCAGGGTAATCATTGTTCTGCTACCACCAACCAACCCCTCTGAGCCCTGGCGTGGATGTGTTTTAAAAAACCACCTAACCTTCAGCTAACTGCACTGGTTTATTTCGGAACAGCACATCACAATATCAGCACAGAGAGCACATTGTTACCGGTTGGGTGATTCCACTTAATAATTTTTCAACACTAGGACCTTTCAGCATTTTAATTCTGGTTTCATTTATGAATTAAAGGTCATATATAGAGCACAAATGAGGTCTAAATTTAGTCACAGCAGACCACAGTTCCACATAAAGACAAATCTTCAAGTTATGTTGACCTGCTAGGAGACAAAGATAAACAGCACAGCAAACATGTACCTGCAATGCACTGCTTCCCTATTAAATATTAACTGTTTCATTTACATTTAAATGAACTGAGCAGTAATGGATAGACTTTCCAGTACTGCTGTTTGGTGCTGCTGTCATGGAAAGAAGCTGAAGACAATGTGGGCAGTATGGGGGCAAATGACGCAATCTCAGCATCCGCTCAAGTGACTTCAATGATGACCATTCTCCAGTCTTGAAATATAATCCTACACAGCATTTTTTTTTTCTCTCCCTCTGTAAACACATCTGTTCATAAATAACTTAGATGTCTCCTTGACATTCACGGTATGTAACTGAAGCTGAAGTAGAAAAGGATGGGCGGTGTACAGCACTGAGGAGATGTCACAGTACTTTTGTTCAGCATTTTTGTCAAGTGCACGCTGCTAACATCAGCCATCAGAGACGGGCGGGGTGACCCACCCATATTTTTCATGGGTCTTCACCAAACTCTTAAATGTTGCTTCGGCTTCCTTTCGACTGAACGATTTTTTTGATTTGCCAGCTTTTCTGCAGATACGGCCCTGCGCCAAACACAAAAAGAAAACCTTCATTAAAGACGTGAACAAGCATCTGGAAACCACAGCTTAACTTTTCAATGCATCAGGCTGAGAGGCATTCACTTATGGGTACCAGCAAGCATAGTTCCCCAACTTGAGCGGACAAATGCATTATTAGAGACGATTTAAAATGATATTCAGTGAACGGATAAAAAGGAAAAAAAAACAGCCCAAAACAAAACAAAGCATCTGCCAGGCAGTTTCCTCCCGGCGAGCCCCTGCGCTGGCACGCTGCCCTGCTTGCAGAACCCGCGGCCGTGCCCCGGGGCTCGCCTCCCTCTCCGCTGCAGCGGCACCGCCGGCATGCCGTGCTCGGCGGGAGGATCCCTCCTGCCCAGCCCTCCTGCCCAGCCGGGGGCAGCCCTGGCCGACAGAGACTGCCCGGGCACGGCTGCTCTCAGGGCTACCCCCGGCTCGCCCCCGCTAGCCACACGGAACATCGCATCCATCCCGCGGAACATCGCATCCATCCCGCGCTCCCTTCTCCCTCCGCCAACCCGACCCGTGAGAAACGAACAGCTCGGACCTCTCCAAAAGGAGTGCCTTAAACCAACTCGCTTCCATCCTAAATCAAAAGTTCTCATTTGTTTATTACGCCTTCATGTCAAGTTTGATAATAAATGAAAATATACCCATTTGCATATACTGCATTTTTATTACCCTGCAATTACATATTATGTCTAACTGCACAGCCGTATAAAAATTCAAGTCCTTGTTTGGCAGTAGAGACTTCTACTGAGTTATCAGTAGCTTACCTTATTTTTCACATTGGTCTGTGTCAATTACCAACCAACAGAGACACAAGAAAGAATTATAGCTGCAGATTAATACCACTCTACAATAATGAATACATTTAAACATATTATTATTAATAATAATATTTTATTATTAAATAAAATAAAATAAATACCTTTAAAGTATTTATGCCTACTGGATTTGTTACAAAATAGAAGTTTATTAAAGTCACTAGTCTAGTAATTTTAGTAATTGTTCCATAGATTGCACTGAAAGCCTCTTTAACAATAAATGGTATTTGATACTGTATTACAGTGTTGCAATTATTAAGAACCAAGTTAGTATGTTCTCATTTTTTTCTGTCCTTCAGCTCAAGAATCATCTTTTGATTCCCTGATTTTACTGTCAATTTGGAATTTAAACCAAAAATTGGCATTTGCAGTAGCATGCAACAAATACTGAGAAAATTGAGGAAAATATGGAGCAGGAAAAAGGGCGAAAATGAGAAAAAAGAAAACAAAATCTGTCCTTAGAGTATCACGTTTACTTTTATAGACTAAAATGAGTAAGATTAGTCTGCAGTGTAGACAAACTCTTTCTAGAAAGCCATCACAATATTGCAGAAGCTCTTTTATGTTCAACACTGCTCCTATTATAGCAAAACTATGGACACCTGAAAAAAAAAAGCTTTCCTACTCCTGCTTTAACAAATGATTTTTCGGTGCAGTTTGAGTTCTCTCTCAGAGCATACTTTAACCAAAGATTACAAACACCCTCCAATTCCCACCTTGACTTATTCACAGTCAATTTATACCCATTTGGTTTTCCCCAAAACAGCTATTTTACCTGTCGATGCTTTTTGCTGCCTTTCTCCCTGGCTGCCATTTACAGACTAAAAATGTATTTCCTCTTTATATACCCCTTGACAGACCAAACAGCAAGACACTTTCTACATCTCCATACAGCTTTGGCAATTAATATGTCCCAAATAAGGATGATCTGAATGGATCTCAATTGATCCCTGACCGTAAATTTTCTTAGAAAATGCTCATTTTCAGTTGTGACAGATGGAATAATTAAATAAAGCTGGGTAACACATTTTTTAAATCTTATTGAATAATTACCATACATAAATATATATCATTATATATCATAATTATTCTCCATGAGTATTTTTGTTGTTACAAAACATTTTGTATTTTCTTCCTAATCTGAGGTTTTGTTGGGATCACATTTAGAGAAACGCAGAAAAAGACAAAACAAAGTGCAATAGAAGATTAAATCAGCACAGAAAATGTTGTCCTCAAAATCTCACCAATGAAATACTTTTGAAAGTAAATATAAACTTAGTCTGCTACTTAATTTCTGGATTAGATCCATTTGCCGTCTCTGTGTTTTGCACATTATTTTTTATCATGTAAGGCTTTGATACCTTTCTGAATTATATGGATAGCACCCAGCCCAGCTTTAACAAAGTATTAATACTAAGCTGTACCTAGAAATAGAATACTTGCATTGTGAACAGCTCACGTTTGGTGTTGACTACGTACAGCTTTCAAAGCAGGAAAGTAAGAATTCTCTGGTGTCGTAATGATCTGCTAAATATCATCACATCATTTAAAATGTTACTGAAGCCATATCAGATGAAAGTAACATCATTTCATGAGTTTATTCTGAAACCTTTCCGTTATTAATGCAATGGATCATTAAATGCACTTCCACTCTGGTACCACATGCATGTGAACGGCACCATCAAAGACCAGCTAACCATACCCTGCTGTAGTCCATGTATTTCTGTGCTTATACAGAAGCTATGGGTGGCATGGTCAGCACTGTGTCTTATTAACCAATATCCTGTCAGCTGTTTATAATTTGGATAAAATTTAACCTCCTGGACTGAAAGTTTCCCTATTTGGTGCCTCAAGTAAACCTGGGGTAAAAAGAAAGAAGGCTGGAACTTCAGCTGACAGAGTTCAGACGCTTTCAAGCCTACACTTGGGTGGTATCTACTGTCTTATTCATTTTTAGCTTTTTTCCATTCCCAGAAATGGCAAAGTTTAAGTAAAAAATGTAATTTTGGACACAATTATAGAAGAAAGCATCAAACATTTTACCAGGCACCGCTACCAGCCCTGACTAGAGTTTATTTTCAGCCTGCTACTTAAACATGCAGTCATTTTAACTCTGGACAGAAGCCTGTGAGCTGCCACATTCTGTAAACATGATAGTGATGTCAAACACAGTATGCAAATATCTGCTGTCTACAGCTCTGCTGGGCACAACTGCATTTTGTCCAATCCCCAAACCACATGCAACACTACTCCCGGGGTAAGGAATACAGATCGTTTGCATGGCTGATGTTTTGATGTGCCCAGGACCACATCAAGGAAAGATATCAAACTGATATCTGAACAAGATCAAAACATTCCACAAGAGGTTAAAAACAACAGAGAAAACCCAAGAACGCTTTTCATAAAGATATCAATGTCGACTTCAGCTCCGAGAAGTCGCACCAGGAGCTTATTTAAATACTTGCAATACTTTCAGACACTTGCAGAGTGCCTTTCATAAAGGGATAACTGAAAACCTAATTAAAGAGTTGGAGAGAACGTTTCAGATTTTGCCATCTGCTGTGACTTCATGTACTTATCAAGATATAATTTTAACAAGCTAGAAACATATGAAAGGTGAAAGCAATGCCACAGCACCCAACTGGTTTATGCAGCCGTGCTGAAGCGCAGAGGGACGTGCACTGCGCTCAGCCTCCTCCCTCCCTCGTGCTCCTGCTGCGCCCAGCCCGCGTGGCACAGCGAGCAATCGCATGCCACTCATCCAGGCTTTGCCCAAACTAATGAGCTTGCACAAACAGCTGATAAGCATCCAGTCTCTAACCCTGATAATGGCGGGCAGAAAGACCTCCTGGAACACAGTCTGCCGTGGGCAGCCTTCTCAGGATCCTGGCTGTACCCAGGGACCAACCACTCCCTCCTGCCATGTTCAGCAAAATACCCAAGGTGAAGCTCACGTATGATTTGTCCCCCTATCCTGGTTTCACTTGCAACAGAGTTCATTCTCTTTTTAGTAGAAGCAATGGCTTGGATTTAGCATGAGAATAATGTTGATAACACCCTGATGTTTTAGCTGATGCTGAGCAATGCGCACACTAAGCCAAGGATTTTTCACAGTGCCTTGTGCTCTACCAGTGAGCAGGTGCACAAAAAGCCAAGAGGGAACATGGCCAGAACAATGAGCTGAACTGGCCAAAGGGATGTTCCACACCACAGAACATCATGCCCAGTATATTAACCAGGGACAGTTGGCTGGGAGGGGCCAATCACTGCTCAGGGACAGGGCTGGGCATCTGTCAGTGGGTGGTGAGCTACGGTGTTGTGCAGCACTTGGTTTTCTTCTCTCTCTCTCCCCCTCTTTTTAATTACAATTGGGATTTTTATTGTTATTATTGTAATTATTAGTATTATATTTTACTTAGTTTCAATTATCAAACTTCTTATCTCAACCCACAAGTTTTTACTTTTTTTTCTGATTCTCTTCCCCAGCCAGCCAGGGGATGAGGCGAGGAAGTGACTGTGTAGTATTTGGTTGGCAGCTGAGGTTAGACCACGACACATTCACATCTGTGGACCTCTGTGGGCAAATCTGGGAGCTTTTCTACTTCCAAGTGATGCCACAGTAGTCTCTGTGAACACATCTCCCCTTCATAATGCTCTGTGACACTGAAGCACATCACCAAAAATATTCAACTCAACAACTATTAGCTCTTTAAAATCATCAGTACCGCTATCAGCAATGGGCCACATCAATTCTTCCAGCATTACCAGGTCACAAAGTAGTCCAAAGACAGAGTTAAGTCCTGTACAGAAACCAAATAGGAAGCCTGAAACTCTTGAGCCCACTATGAGCATGTATCTGCCCACATCTGGCCTACGGCATCATGAAAAGCAGCCTTGACATTTCTTCTGGTCTTTCCAGAGTCAGGATGGCTTCAAGAGGATTTCTCTGGACAAAGGGAGTTCTCTCTCTTGTCAAATCAATGATAGTAGCTCCCAGATCCAAACCCAACAATTTTAGCACAGTACCAGGCGTGCTTCCATGTGTGTCCTGATGGCACTCCCTAGAAGGAGAGGACTATGTAACTGAGGTCAGCTTTCCACAGGATCATACAATCATCAAAAGTACTGGCTGGAAGGGATCTGTGGTGGTCTCCAAGTCCAGGTCAGACACCTGGAGCCGAACTGCCAGCAGAGGTCAGCTGTGGCACTGCACAGACAGCTCCTGTGGAGGAGGATTTTCAGAGATTTATTGTACTCAGCCATCAGCCCTTACAGGACTGATGCTATTGTGGAAACAACATAAGCCCCTGTGCTATGGATCTCTGAGATGTCACAGCAAACCCTTCAGTCACATCCAGACTTTTTTACCTGGACCAGCTAGCAAAAAGCTGTGTACATTTCCAGTAGTTCTCAGCTAAGAGACTCAGAAGCAGGCAAACCCTCACGTTGTTAGCACAGCTCTTAACGCCCTGTGTACTTTCATTAGTCCTGGCAAAGCAAATAACTCCAGGTCGGTCTCCCAAGGGTAAATCATGTAAGCCTTCTGCACATGGGGCTAAACTTGGCCCATGGTGTAAACCAGCATAAGGATACACAGGTGGCTACAGTTTCCCTTTCCGCCTCCATCTCTTAACACATCTCTACAGCAGCTTTGCTGACCCACCCCTCGGTAAATGTCAAGAGACGGAAAACAAGCAAAGAGAGAGGAGCACACAAAAGACTGCAGGAAGTCACTGTGCCAGACATGGCATCTGTGGCGATCCCTCCATGGACAGGAAGATGATCCACAACGATATGCCCATTTTCTAAGTCTGTTCTCCCAGGCTTCCCCATGGATGATACAAAATCTATGCATTTCCTAAATACTGAAGCACACTATGGGCTTCTGGTACGTAACATGTTCCATAATGTGCTGCTGACTAATGGCTTTGGGCCCCAACTGTTCTATGCAAACTTGCTCAAACATTTTCTGATAAGGAACAGAGGTACTCAGCACTTAAGCCTGAACCAGCCTTATCCTAGAATACTTAAACAAGCTTTCAGAGGAAAATATTTCCACTGGCTTTAGAGAGGCATTCAAAAGCAGAGTGATGCTGAAGTGAGCTACTGTCATGCTCTCAGTGCAGTGATTGCAATGTGTCACAACATCGCTGTTAGAGCGCAATATACACAGTCTCTCCCCCCAATTACATGGTTTATAATCTTTTTCCTTCGTGTACTGATAAGGCACAGTTAATCACGTCTCAAAAACTGCACACAATTTATATTGCACTGCATATGGTTATTAACTATAGCTAAAATAAAGCAGTATAGAAAGTGATACAGACAAATACTCATAATGGTGCAGTGAAAGTGAATTAAAACAGCGAGGTTTTCCTGCAAATGTGTAATTTCCAAAGCAGTATTTCCATGCCTTTTTTGGGTCTCCTTTTTAAGAATAATCCATAAAAGAAGTGAAAATTTAGCAAGTTCCGGCTTTAAAGCATCCTATAAATTGTGCCTTCTGGGAGCATAACTGTTCTTTGTCCAGGAAAAAGAAATCTGAGTTCCAGCTGAGTAATTATTTATGCTCATTTGTCTGTGTGCAGCCTGGTGCCAGTAGCTCTTAATCGATACAAACGCTTACAGCCCCAATCTCTGTCTGACAGCTACAGAGCACTGTGCTGCTCTTCTAAGTCAGCACCAAGCTGGCAGCACGACTTCAGCACAGATGAGGATCAAGAAACTCCCTCCCTGCATTTTATGGGTGGGACAAACTCTGTGCTGGCAAAAGAATGAGAAAATTTGGGTTGCTGGCTACATTTCTGGTGCCTCAAGCATCTCCAGGGCTGAAGGTATGACAACATGGGGGGCTTTTGTCAAAAGAGACAGTCCCTGCCCCCTGCCCCCAGAAGGGCACCTGCTAGTCTAGGTGACAGAGGGATGTTTTCTCTGCAATGTATTCTCAGCCTTTTCCTGAGCTCCCTAGACTACCTCTCTGTGGAATCAGCCACTGGCAGAGTTCCTGAGGGCCAGTCCAAGTGAGAAGGCTGGGAACATGACAGCAACTCTTTGCAAAAGCCCACAGGTCCTCCACATCAGGAACCTGAAGTCACCCAAGTCAAACACAGTCATGGGTGGGGACCCAACCGAAGCAAGGCCAATCGTTCTTTGTGACAGGCTGTAAAGACAAAGGCACCACGTCAATGTCCATCTTCACATTTCCCTAAGTTTTAAAATGCTAAAACAAAAAAACAAAAAAACCAAAACAGTAGTAAAAAGCAGGCTGCCTCTGGAAACATGTGATCGAGTTAAGCCTAAATTTGGTAAGATCACAAGTGGATGTGCTTTTCCCCTGCTATTTATATGAACATGCCAATCTCTTGACTGCAGTATGTTTCATACTGATGCACATGGACATCTACTCAGAGATCCCTCACTTCTCAGTGCTTTAATCACAAATCCTCAAACAACCTTTGGGAAGATGGTTGTCTGTACTTGACATGTGGGAAAGAGGAATCTAGTGAAGTTATATGACTTGTCCATTACTGCACCTGAAGTCAGTGGCAAAACCTGGAAGCTAAACTCAGATCACCTCTTCTCAGGCTAAGCACTCAAACTGTGAAACAACCTCCTCCCGTAAATAATTATAGAACATTTCAATGCCAGATGTATTTTAATGGAAATAATACTGTCAAATTTACAGAAAATTTAATATTTATAGAAATTCATAAAAATTTGAAAAACTAATAACATCAGATTTTTCTGATGATGCTTTAGTTATGCTTTGGTTTTTTCATGGGCATGTATTATGGAAATGAGCCCTGTATACTGCAGCTGGGGACTTGTTACCATTTGTAACACAAGCCTAGAAACAGGAGAAATACCTCATCATTCTACAGCTCATAAAGCCTGACTGTGACAAGCATCTGAGCTCCAGGCCATTTCACAACGCAGGCTTATGTCTTCCTTCCTTGGGTTTATTTTCACTTGTCTTTGAATGCAGGTTTGGGATTATAACTGACTTGCAACTCTATCAAGGAGTCACTGCAGAAGTTCCTTGGGTTTTGGACAGCCTGTGCAGCAGAGGATTAAATCAATGATGACCATAGATTTTAACAAAGAAAATGCACAAAATCGTGAAGTAGATAAAAAGACATTTTCCAAGGACAGACTCTGCACACGCATGAGGCAGGCACACATCTGCCACGCTTGGCTGAGGAATGGCACACCTGACATATCCTTCCTCAGTGTGACCTTTAATAGGAATGGGGCAAATCAGACTAGCACCTTGATCGTTTTTCAGAAGAGGAGTCAGCTGAACATCTGAAGTGTGGTGCTCACTTACCTGTTCTGTGCACACTGGTAGGGACTACAAATTCATTTTCATCAAAGCACACCTACACTTCTCCCGAGCTCAGGCTCTTTCAATTCCCAGCGCAGTGCTCATTTCACTGCCAGCCAGGTTAGGTAACAGTATCCTTCCTGTAAAGCTTGTCCTGAGACTTCCAGGACCTACTCAGTTACTGCTGTTTCCAGATGGAGCTGAAGGCCAACACCATGTAGAGCTCAGCACCCTACAGAAATGATCTGTGCAGTATAACTCAGACCAGAGTTGCACTTTCAAAAAATACAATGATATCCACGAGAAACCTGCTATTCCATTTACAAGTGCGACTACTGGATCCTATGCACCTCACAGTTAAGACCCATTTTGAGCCACTCAGCCAGCATAACGAGCACAGCATCTGAGGTTCTCCCAGTTTAACTGCAGAGGAATTGCACCCAGCAATCCTCCCACTGCCCATCTCCCTCCACAATGAACGTCAGCATTACCTTCTTTTGGAACATACAGCAGAAAACTGGAAACTGCGTGTGAAGGACTGAATACGTCAAGGAAAAGAAGAGCCCTTGGCTGAGTCGCCAGGCCAAAGGAGCTTAGACGGGAAAAAGAAACGCAGCAAATATTATGTTACTTAACCACCGTCCCACTTTGTGAGAGCAGATGCCCACAGGGAGACATGCCTCGGATCATGCCTGGCAATCAGACTCCTGGGATACGAGGAGCTGAATGACTGCGGAGTTACAAATCTTCAATCTGGAAGTATCCGGTCATGCACGGAAATCCCTGGGCATTGTGTGGATGCTAGGAAAGCAGCATATTTTCAAGGCTAGCGTGTAAAAGGAAGAGTAAATCTCCCTCACAATAGAAAGTGGGTTATTTAGGTTACTCCTTCAGGACATCACCCTTTGTGACTAGGCTTTCTGCGTTTGAAAAAACGCAGAAATTTTCAATAAAGTGTCTGACAAAGCACCCCAATGCTTCATGGTTTCCTCTGCCTGAACACTCACACTAATGAAAATGAACCCTTACACAATTCAGGGAAGGAGAATCTTGCTCTTTTCAGCAAATTCAATTTTCTCACAAAATCCAAAGCCACAATTCTTTCAAATTCTTATTTAGGAGATCAGCTAAGTACTGCCAGGAAGAATTAGTTCTCCCTCCATAAAACCATGTTTTAAAATTAGTAATTTGGTTCAATTTAGGGATTTAGTTTATTTGATGACTATTTTAACAGTAAGGAAGATAGTTGAAAGTATTTTAACATTTTCATTTTTATGCTTTGAAGGAGAAAAATGAAGATTATGTTCCCTCTGCTTTTTAAAAGAATTAAACCAACCTCCCATTTCAATGAGTTGGAATCCCTGTGTCTTCATTCCTCTCAGTAGAATATATTTGCATAATAATAGGGGATGGTCAGAACAGCTATATATCAGAGTACACATGAACAATTATTTTTTCCAGCTTGTTCATCAGGCTTGCATCTCAACACACATGCTCCCACTTAAACTTCAGCTTCCAATCCTAGGTTTCTCAAATAAAATAAGTGACATCTTAGAAAGTCAATAGATATTTTTTCCTCTGTAGATAATCAATATTGTTACCTCTTTGGCCCAGCATTTATACCTTTTCATGGGAAACAAGTCCTCCAACACAGTCTTTGTCTCCTCTGTCATCTTTGCATAAGAGTTGTTGTGTTTTTCACCCATGGACCTAAAGCAACATTTCCTCCCTTGAGGATAACCATCATCACTTTCTCAGGCAACTAATCAAAAGCAAAAAGCAAAACAGCTCTATTTTTTAAGGCCTTAATAGGATACAAAGGCTCCAAATGATTCAGAGACCACGGTGTTCTCTGTACATTGCTGCAGCCTTTGAGATTAGCTGATTTATTCATGACTACACTCCTCAAACCCAGCATCTGGAGTATGAAAACCCATGGATTTGCAATTAATTTCTGCTATACATATTTGAAAGTCCGCTGACCTCCTGGACACCATGCAAGTCCCATCTGCTATCTGCTCGCTCACACTTTTGTTTGAAAGGACGAAGAGGGAGTAATTTAGACTATGATTAACAGCTACCTTCTGTAGCTGTTTTAATTTGGTAAAAGTCAGCTGGGATATTCAAATCTTTAAAATGGAAAGATAAACCCGTTCAATAGTCATACAATGCACACAACATTTGAAGCAAACAAACAAGGTTCCACTGCGGTATTTCTAATGTTACAATGTGAGGGATCAAAGTACTAGACACCAACAACTTTTATTTGAATTCAGGAATTTTTCTGATACAAAATTAAAGCTTAACTATAAACTATCTTTTGATTTTTATTTAAGTCATTATATAGAAGCCCACAACAGCAAGAATACTCAGAAATAGGGGTTCCCTGTTCCTATTGTAATATGTCCTGGTAAAATTTTTATGCTTCTTCTATTCCCTGCAAGAATTCTGGAAAAATGTTTATGCTCCTCCTATTCACTGGAAGAATAAAGGAGTATTTCCCCCAAAACAAAGACCTTTTTTCATGACAATCTGCAGAGCTGACAGTTACCTGACAGCTGCCTTTGGCTGGCAGTTCTGTCCCCAGCTTCCATGGAGAGAATGAGGGACTTGTGAAAAATAAGACAAAGCACCTACAGGTCAGCACTACCACAAGCTTACATCAAAAGTCCCCACGGCATCAGGTGCAGCTGTTTGTTGCTCTCAAAAAGAAAAATATCCTAATGCATTATTTGGACAGTGTTGTATATATAGCTTTGTCCTCTTTTAAACGTCCACCAAACCAGCAGGAAATCATTCCATCCAGTGAGAAACAATACATCTATTAAGACACAAAACCCTCTCCTACTTTTGGACAAAGTCTACTCCTTTTCCTTTGGGACCACATCATCTACCATGTTTTCAAACGAGAGAGACAACTCCTCCCTGAAACATGGGCATTGGTCTCATCCGTGTGTGTTGTCACTCAAGGAGAGCCATGATGAACCCCCTGCTGTGAAATCCCTCTCCTACAACTGGTACCATTCCCCCTTCCTTCCTTCCTTCCTTCAATTATTGATATAATTGTGACAATGACACCTTTATCTGGGAGCGGAGAGATACTGATTTTTAAACCTCTCTCTGAAATAATCAATAAATTATTTCAAAGGGCTAAGAAGGAATAACACTCCAAGGGCCATTTCCACAGCCTAGACAGACACAGAGAGACAGAAAGAGGAAGCTCTGCCTGGACAGACATGTCGAACAGTTGCCTCCAATAAACAAGTGGTGTTTAAATTATTTCATTAGCATCACCCCACCTCCTTGGCTGGCACCCCAGCTCTGCAGCAGCTCACGGCGACTGTGTCGCCGGTTCAGCAAGGCCAAGCTCCTGCCTGTAAGCAGCTGACTGTGCAGGAAGCAAGTACAAAGTCATCCCTTTAAAAGCAAGGCTACAGTTGAGTTAAGGACAACACCAAGTTTTTTAAAATAGGATTCTGGATCCCAGACAGATAAACAGTCTTTGGCCTTTGATGTACTGAGAATTCCCCTCAAGATACTGACTAGAGCTGTGTGAATAATTGATTTTCTCAGCTGAATAGCTGAAGCAACCAACCAAACAAACCCCAACTTGTTTGCTAATTAACATTTTTTCCTTGAAAACTGAGGGAAAAAAAGGTTAAATTTGGGACTGCTGAATTGTTATAATCAAACAAAAGTCATCGCTCTTCCATTTTAAACATTTTTATTTACATACAAAAAATCTAAAAATACAATGTTAGATTCATGATAGGAAGCTAGGGTGTGTATCCTGTAAGGTAGGGCATCTCTCAAGCAAGGTCACCTGAAACGTATGGTTCCTGCTTGGTGAAATCTAGAGAAACAGGCACCCTGCTTTAAAATCCAAGCCCTGGGAGACATGCTCAGGTCTGGGAACTTGGACACAGGCTTCCCCACATACAATAGCAATGCTGAAAAGTAACAGGAAAGTGCTAACTCTAAAGTTCTCTGTTGCACATTTAAGTCTCCATACAGACACAACTCCTGAGTGACATCCCATGAGATGTCAGAATGACTTAACTCAATTTCTCTTCTGCTCTGCTAAAAGGTCTGTGAAATCCATGAAAAAAAATCTGAGTTTGTCAAGAATCTTAACTGCCTGAAAATATATTTTCAATGTTAATTTTATCTGCTTTTGGATCACTTTTTTACAAAAACAGAAGGACTTACACGCTCACAGTTACTATTAGCTCTACCAGCAGACCAAGAAGTGCTGTTTCGCTTTGAAGAACCAGCAGATAATGACAGTGCCAAAGTTGGCTCAGCAAAATGGGACTGACGAAAAATGTCTCACAAAATGAGCCACCTTGGTTCTATCCCTTGAATTGCCCCAAGGAGGAAGGTGTGCCAGCAGAACATTCAGCCCTGCCCACTCACACCGCTGCCCGTGCCAGCCAGACGCACTCCCAGATTCGTCACAGGCTGGAGTATTCACGATGATTTCATGCTAAATCATGGCTCTGGGAACCAGTGACATTTCTCTGGAAGGTCCCTTTGACTCACTGGCAGCAGCAGTTCCCCATCTCCCCCTCAGCCTGATGGCTGCTGCCATTTGCTCAGGCAGGTTCGTTCTGAAGCGATGGAGAATGGCCCTCACCCTTCCAGCCTTGCTGATGAACAGCATCTTGTATATTTCATGCTATTGCAGGTTGCAGGCTGCTTACAGAAATTACACAATTAACCTGGTGACAGCCATGGCTGTTTGTTCGGGATGGCTCCTTGCAGGCACCAAGACTGCCCACAGCACGGCAGGAGTCACCCAAACCTGGCCACGCAGCATTGGGGAATGCAGCACCTCAGCCCTCGACGCTCCCTCGGCTCAGTTTTTATTTTTAAAAACTAAATGGTCAAAAGTAGATCACCTGTAAAATGAAACGGGGATAGGGGAGCGCCAGTTGTATTTTGAGCCCTATTATGCAATGGAGTGGGGATTACATAACGAGGGGAGTGCAATTACAGAAACGTGGCTCCCATGACACAGAGCCCAGCTACGGTGACAGGCCAGCAAACCCATCACAGGCAACATCTCTGTAACCCAGAAAATAAATGTATTCACTGTACTGCCTAATAACCTTTCCACTTGGAATGAACAATCTGAGAGGTTGAAATGTGCCATGTTATAACTATTTAACTACTAAGTTACTGTCAGCAGTTTATTTCTTCCTTTTTTTTTTTTTTTAATCCCAGTTCTCTTTTTGTTGTAATTGACTTTGCAAACTTCTGGAAGAATGTTATTGAAACTCTTGCTTTTTAAATGTGTTTTATTAATGATGCACACATAAACATCCCCTAGTAATCAAAAATTGCTACTACTTTCTGGAAATCTCTTAAGTGGTTTAGGGAAGAAAATTGCCAGATTATATGGCTGAGAATTTATTATTAATAAAACAATTCCGTGCTTCTCTTCACTGAGCCATTTTATGATCCCAGTAAATATTCATTTAACCCCTTTAAAATTCAACACTGCAGAAAGAGGTCGAATTGTTACAGAATAAGAGAATTTAGCATGGTCCTTCTAAATTCTTGTAACAAATAACAAGAACTATAACCTCTCTAAAAAGAGACAGGATAACAAACAGTGAGATGCAGCAAGAGCAGCTACAGGACTTCAACATACCCCTGGCTCCGTGTTAATTAATTTTTTTTTCCTGGTAGATTTTTTTAATATCCCAGGGTGACCTAGGAAACCTGACCTCTTGAACTGAAGTGCAGAGAAAAATACTATCTGATTAAAAAAAGGAGCAGTAAGCCCAAATCAAATAGGTTAAAAGGAGGAAGTGCCACTTATAAAAGATCCTGTTGAAAAATCAAAATTAATTTTCATCTTAAGAAAAAACAAGCCTTTACTTCTGCTCAGGCAAGCAGTTCCTTAAACGCAAACAGGAGTAACCTCATTTTTAAGCAAATAAAAAGTATGTTATTATTTCCTCACCTCCTTGACAAGATTCAAATTTAAGAAGTTGCTTAGTATCATTTACTGACAGACAGGGAGCTGTGTATGTCCCCCGAGTTCAAGGGCATTCACGAACAGGAAAACCACCCCGTCAGAGCCATGTGTGCATTGCCCACTATAATAACCATAAAGAGGTAATGCCTACCAGCACTATTTGACCATTTATTAAAAACGGCTTAAGAAATACTCCTCTTCTACAGATATTCTGTAGAAGAAAAAGGGAAAACAAAGAAAGAAAAAAAAAGCATAAAATGCACCGATTCAGCTCAGACGAGACCCTCTGCCGGGGAAGCCGATCACCTCCTTTGAAGAGGAGAGTTGGCAGGAACCGTCTGGCCGCTGCAGCTGCAGTACCTAGCCCGAACTACTTGTTCCTTTCGGGCCGGACGATTTGAAACCTGCACAAGTTTGTCAGCAGCTCGGGAAGCGATTCCCGGTGTGACCCCGCGACACACCTCAGCGCGGTGCGCCAAGTCCCAAAGCCGGGGTCGCCCCTGGTCCCCCGAGGGATGCTATGCGGGACAGCACAGACAAAGACCTGGGGCAGCAGCTCCAGCGTCGCGCCCTCCGCCAGCGGCAGCACTGCACGCAAGAGAGCAGCGAGTACGGCTGAGTGGTCGGTGAAGGGCAGGAGGCTCCCATCCCAAACCCCACTGGAGCCCGGAGGGCCCCTTTTTGCTGTGGGGCGAAGGATGTGCCCATCAAGGGTAACAGGCACGATATCCTGGCGTGCTACAGGCGGCAGAGCCAAGCACAGGGACAAAAGCCTGGCGGGAGGACACGATGGATGAATGTGCTCCTCCTCCCTCCAAGCTGCCCCGCACCTCTACCGCACCTGCCCGAGAAGGGACCCCGGAGCCAAAGACGAGTGTCCCTGCCTTCGCCCCACCGGTGACACCAGGTCCTCGGAGAGACCGGGCCGGGCCGCGGTCAGCCGCCTTTGGGGCTCCCACCCGAACATCGCTCGGACCCGCACCCCCAGCGATGGATGCGTGTGCTCCTCCCCGAGCAGGGAGCCCTACCTGCCCCTTGACCAGGCTGGCGGCGAACTGCCTCATGACGGCCTCCACGGTGTAGGCGCTGGACCAGCCGCGGGGGGTGAGCAGCTCCATGCAGATGGCCCCGCCGTCCAGGACGTAGCCGTTCTCCAGGCGGGGACTGAGCACCCTCATGAAAGGCGGAGAGAAGGGGAAGTTGTCGGGGAAGGTGAGGTTGAGCAGGATGTACTCCGTGTTGGTCTCCTTCATGTCCTGCCACAGCACCGAGTCCTTGTCCACCTGGTGCAGCTTCACGTTCCAGTCGAAGAGGCTCTCGTCCACCAGCTCCACCGAGATGAAGCGGTCGCTGAGCCGCGCGATGTCCTGCAGCTCCTTCATCAGCCGCCGGGTCCGCACCTGCGTGCAGTGCTGCTGCCGGCCCGCGGGCACCAGCGCCGCCGGCCCCGACCCGCACCCGGGGCC
>VZRF01001115.1:548653-647660 GCA_013396875.1 Vireo altiloquus | reverse complement strand
GGCGGTGACGGCGGGGAGGGGCGCCGGGACAGACCCGCGGGTGCGTGGGCAGGTGTTGCACACGTACGTGTGCGTGTGCGCGCGTGTCGGCGCCCACACGGCCGGGAAGTGACACCCCGGCAGCTCCGTGCACGTGTGTGCACACGGACAGAGCCCGCACTAACGCAGGGACAGAACAGCTCTGTGGTCATGTGTAAGGACACGATGGCATTTAAGTGCAGTGTGTATACGTATTTACACCTACCTGCCTAAACATACATAATCACATATATAAGGCCTATAAAAATCGATATATAAACATAGTTGAAAAATAGTTGTAAGTACATAATGTGTTTATATACGTGCCTGTGTGCGTGTGCGTGCGTGCGCATTTCGGTATTTGTTATATTGGAAATGATGTGACAATCTTGCTTTCTTCAGTACAGCAGATATACATACCCCATCCCTTTCACACCTGCTCCCCTCCAGACCAAGTAGGTCTGACCTCCTGGGACTTTGTGTAGCACAGGAAGGAACAGCTGATTCCCAAAATCTCTGTTCCCACCATATTCTTTATCTTCAGAGACTGGAAAAGAAAAAAACTACAATTAATGCTTTGAATTGGGGAATAGTGAAGGGAGGGCCCAAAGCGTGATTACGCCTGTTGTGCAGAGGATGTAAAGCAACAGGCAGTGTGTGCACACAGCAGCATTATATTCCATAACATATTTCCCAGTGGAGGATCTGGAGGTAGATGTCCTCTTGCTCCCTGAAGACTCCATAGAGCAATGTCAGGAGATACTGGCAGAGCTGACCCATGTGTGACACCCAGTGCTTCTCCATGGCCCTGCTTTGAACAGGGAGAAGGTGAAGAGCTGTGAGCAAGCTGTCAGTGATGGCCTGGGAGGCCCAGGTGCCGCAGCGCTGTCCTTGTTTGCTCCTGCCCTCTGTTCTGTTGACTTTGCCAATCCAACAGTGTGATAACCCTTGGAGTTGCTCTGATCCTTTACACTGCGCAGATACCCAGCCGGGTCTGTTGCTAAATTCCCTACCCTTGAACAGTCTGTATTGTGAAGTACTGTTGATAGAGTGTTTCCCTGGAGGTCAGATATCCTGGGGAATGTGAAGTGGGTGGAGGCTGAAGTGTCAAAGATTGTTCTGTTCAAACCATATTCATCTCCTACCTCCTACATTTGCTTGAGCAGTTGAGGAAGCTCCAGTTTATGGGTTACTGGGAAGTGTGTCCAAGCTTTCCCTTAGCAGCCTTCTGGTGTGGCAGACATGCCACTCCCCTGAACTATTGATGGCCCATCCATGGAGCTGGGAAATTTCTGGAGTGCAGAAATTGCACCTAAACGTCTTGTGGCATGTGACACTTCCAGAAAACAAGTAATCTGTGCTTAATCGGGAAAATGACTCCAGCAGGACTTGCAGGGGGAGAAGCTAAGGCAGACATGGAAAATTCTCATTAGCATATGGAACAGGGCACTGAGAAATCTGATGGGACAGGTTGGAAGACTATTACTGCTCTGGTGCAAAAGCTGGAAGTCACAGAATCTTCACCTGCAGCTTCAGTCCCCATGGGCAGTCGGGTGGAACAAGGTGCTCAGTGGTCACCCCTGGATGAATACCTAGGGTAAGGCAGGGTGGTGTGGCACAGATGCTGAACTGAACCACACTGCCAGCCAGCACCTCGAGCCTTTGTGTCAGCTGCATTAATGTTCTAAACTGAAAGGTCTCTGCATGGTGTTCCTGTGGCAGGTGGCAGCAGGAGCTGCAATCATTAATTTGACATTATGGAAGTTATCTACCTGTCTCACATAGCTGAGGTATCAACCCAGCGGTGAAGCCAAAAGAAAAGAGCGAGGTCTCTGCAAAGGGAGGCCAGAGCCAACCAGCCCCTCTGTGGCCTTGCACCACTGCTCTGTGAAATGGTACAAGATTAATGACGGAACTGATGAGAAAGCTGTTCCGGCGACAAGGAAGGTGTAGTAGGTGTGCCTGGCCAAACAGGGTTCCGCTGCCACAGGGAACTGCTCTGGTGGTGCTGAAAGCAGTGAAATTCATCACAGTCTGCGTCCTTACTCCCTGCAGGGTCAAAAAGCTGAAGTGATGGAGTGAATGCTTCTTTTTCATACCCAGGCTTCCTCAGCAACCAAATTATTTGTTTAGTCCAGTATGGACTCTGGATGGCTTGAAGTCAAGTTTTGAGGGAAAACAGCTTGCAGGGGAGACTTCCCCTGTATCTAGACTGTCCTTATCCACATATTCCCTGACTGATAAAAAAATGAACAAATTTGGTTCATGATCTCTCTTTACACATTCCTAATAAATTCCTGTTCCTTAGTATCTTAAATAGAAGAAACATATCTATTAACTTTATTCATTATTATACCTTCTCACCAGTTTGCCAAGTGCAGGAGCCAAGCTGAACTCACCTGCTATCTCCCAGACAAGGTTCTCATGTCCTTGTCTTGGAGCAGGACTGGTTGATCCACTTACATAAAGACATCCTAGAGTGATGCAATGACTTTCAAATCAGAGAGGCATGTGGGTATGAAAAACAGACTGACCTCTGGCAGATATTTCTCCTACATACTGAGCTGGAGAGCTGCTGTCAGGCTCAGCCACTTATTAGTGACACAGGACAGCATTCAAAGCTCAGGTCTGGCAGCAGCCCTCAGCTCCATGTGGAGCAAGGTGCAGATGATGAAGGGCATCTCAGACTCTCCTTGTGGTAGAGAAGCAGCTGGAGATTCACAGCTCTGAACTCCCATTGCAGTATCAATTTGATGTTGTTTGGGGCTGGCAGGAAGGTGTCGTTTTTTGTTTATTTTTTTCTAGTAGGATAATATTGGCCAGGGATTTTCTTGTTTTTATTGAGTTTGCAAAAAAAGTTACCTGTGGTTCAGCAAAATGTTTATATGTGTATTGTTTACTTCCATTTAAATGCAGCAGAATTTTAATGCCAAGTGTGGTAGAAAATGTTACTTAAATGGAACAAGTGCACAGATGCATTTCTAGAATGATTAGGGGAACAAAAGTCATATCTTCATAGGAAAATTAAAAGATTTTTTTCTTGTTTAGTATAGCTCAGCAAAGACTGAATAGGTCCTTGATAGCACTTTATAAATATATTTGAGAAGTAAATGTCAGAGAGGGATATTGACTTCATCACATGATCAAATGGCAGTACAGTGAGTAATCCTGAATACATCTGCACTGGAAATCTAAAGGCTTCCAGGTATATGATGAAGGAAGCGTTTGAATAGTCTCCTGAGCACTGGAAGGAGTACCCTGCAGTCTGGTAGCATGGAGCCTGAGAAGTTTATGGGCATAATTGTACAGCACAATGGAATAGGAAAATGCCTGAAGAGAGAAAATTAAGCTTATATTATGAGTCCCTGGGCATCTGGTGTGTCAGTATTCCCAAGTGTGTGAGAAAATAGATTAGATCACTGTCAATTTGCATTGTAATAATTCCATGCCTCAGGGCTTCCACTGGAGTTGGGAAAGATTTTATTTTATTCTTCCTGATGCATGATTTGTCCTCTACTGTTCTTTTTTTTTTTTGCCTTCCTCTGCAGATCTGAAGATGGTATTTAAATCTTAGGGTTCATGTATCCTGCTGATATACTCAGGATTAGGCCAACCTCTAGGCCTGGAACTCTTTTAAAGGAGTAATTTACCTAGGTCAGCTGGGTAGGCTCTATTGATTTCATTTATAGCATGGGCCACAGCCTCCTTCCTAGAATCAAATGGAGATATATTTAGCTAATTCTTTGCAAACGTGCAAGCACACACTTTTTCAGCAAGCAAGCTATTTATTAATCTGTGCCTCTTTTGCCTGTCTTTGTTCCAGTGCTTACTAGTATCTCACTGGGTACCTTTGACTGTTCGTTTTTTGTTTGCCTCCTTTCATTCTCCAAAGTGACAACATCATTTACTTTTAGAAGGATATTCAGAAGAAAGGCATTTTCAGCAACAAACAGCAAGAATGAAGAAAGACACAAAAATGTTCACTCCTGGAATGTTAAAACCTATAGAGGTATATGTGTGATTCCTGTGTTCCTGTTGACACATCCTCTGAAATTACCTTCTTCTCAGTGTTGGAAGTCCATCTGGCAGTGCTAATCTCTTTTACTGACTTAGATACACAGCATTCTTGAGGTGACCTTCACCCAACAGATATGATAAGCCCGGGTAAATGCAAAGGATACCTGGGTAAATGAATAGCCATTGTATCACAGTGATAGCTTTTGAGAATGAGAGAGGTAAACAATATCCATGGAGAATGTGGTTGGCTGTCTGATTTTTAAGTCTGCACAGCACTGGAAATGCTCAGGAGAAGCTTTTTATGTTCATGGTGTTCACGTTCATGTATTGCTACTTACTGACTAAAAGGTATTTGCATCCAGCAATTCTGAATCATGGAACTCTGTGTCAGAAGTGACCTTCTCATATATGCACACAAGTACTTTTAAATTTTTGCACTCACACACAAATTCAAGATGTGGCCAGCACTGTAAAGAGCAGAAATCACTCACAAATTTCTCCCCAAATAAAGATACAATGCATCCTTTACCTTGTTCCACCCTCAGTCTTGACATCAGGCCACATTTTTGTCCTTGAAGTAGTTCTGTAGCTGCTCAGTGAGGATTCTGTATCCCACTGAATGGTTAGAGGAATAGCAACTATATGATGGTACCTCCACTTTGGATGCAAAAAAGTTTTGTTTGTGTGACTCTTTGAATTCTGACTAGAATTTTTAAAGGTCTAAGATCTTGAACTTTTCTAAGCTCTTGCATGTAACCAGAGAGCCAGGGCCATTGGTGAGGCCTTGCAACAATCCTGCTTTTAACTGGGGGCAAACAATATGAATCTGAGTCCTAGGTAGCCCCTTTTTTGCAGAGTATCCTGTTCATGGATGCCTCTTTACCCCAAGGAGAGTCCGAGTGGTCTTCTGCCTCAGCTGCAGTCCATTCCACATGAAGCTGAGGGCTGCTGCCAGACCTGTCTCACTTGTCAGTGCCCAGCAGCTGAGCCAGAAAGCAGCACTCCATGTGTTCCAGTACTCTGGTTCACAGCACGAAAAAGGCACAGGATTGTCTCTTATTACCTGCTCAGAGCATCAGATTAACTCCTGGCTTGGCAAAAGCACTGTAGGTCATCTAAGCAACAGATGGATATTGGTGTAAACCACACAAAATTAACACAGAGAGACCAACTTTAGTTAAAGGCAGAATGTTGGAATTTCAGTAACTTAGTCTCAAAGACCTTGTGGTGCCATGAAACAATTTTTGGATCCTGAAGTTTTTAAATTGCATCAGACTTCTTGCTCCCCTGAAGTGACAGGAACACAATAAAGTTCAATAGTACAAAGTGCTGAGGTGCCGAGGAGAAGGAGTTTTTACGTAAGTCTGGAGAGGCAGACAAAGAAGGAAGAGATAAAGAAAGAAGGATGTGTTGGTAGAAGGGATTAAAAAGATGCGCTGCCAGAGTGACGCAGATTTAAAAGAAGAGGTTGATCTGACTGAAGATGGCACTCAGTGAGGTATTTTGAGTAAAGGTGTGAAAGTATTAGAAACTTTGTATAAGATGATGGTAAAATGACATTTGGACCCCAGAACAACTCACACTTCTCTTTGATGCGAACTAAACCCTTTTTCTTTGACCCCAATCCTTTACCTTCATATTCCCTTAAATCTCACCATATTCTCTCTTTTTCCTCTTTTCAGCACACAGCCATAAGAAAGGTCACTTGCAATGCATTTATGGGCAATGAACTCTTCCTCCTTTATCCAAAGGTTTTAGCATCAGCCTGGTCATCACAACAGTAAGAGACATGTTTAACTTCTTGTTTCTGAGTGCCAATTAGAAATCCTGAACTGCTATGTTAAAAAATTTCAAAAGATGACAAAGAATTAGAGAAGCTAAGTTCTTTTAAAATAGTTAGATTAGTTGCAAGATTACAGATAACAGCTCAGTTACTTTAAAATGAGGAGGGTATATTTGCATACTCTCATACAGTGTTGCCAGGAACTGAGATCAAGTCCTGACATCATGATCTTGGAGAAGCTGCTGCTGCCACCAGCTGGCAGTTCCCTGGTCCTTGGCTGGAGAGATGAATACATAGCTTATGCAAAGAACTCCCACGGAGACAGGTGGGTCCTCAAGGAGGTCACATCTACAGAAAGCTACAGAAACATTGATCCAGTCCAAAGTACATTTTGGAATATGACAAAAGACCTGTATTATGTACAGATGTGGCACTTAGGGACATGGTTTCATGGTGGACTTGGCAGTGCTGGGTTAATGGTTGAACTCAATTATCTTAGAGTTTTTTTTCCAACCTAAATGATTCTAAGGTTCTATGTTAACAGGGCCAACCGATGATAACATTCCCAGTCAGCAGTTATCCATGGGCATGGCTACAACAGCAAGCCTACTGAATCAGGCATGCAACACTGGTTCTTTCTATGATTAGATGACATCATTTTCATCATTTAGGTTCAAGAAATAAATTTTTTGGATGGCAGTTCCATTTGAAGTAGAAATGGCAGTTCCTTGCATGATTCACTGTTGCTTCTGCAGAACCAATATAAGGAAGAATCTAGCGAGCACTGACTTGTACACCATATGAAGAACAAATGCTTTGTCACCCTGTGGCTGCAATCATAGATGTAAAAGAAGGGATTTTGCCATGCCTGTATGATCAATGCAGGTCAGTGGTCCTTTGTACACATAAAGAGGCACGGAGAGATGGTAGATTATTAGAATATGCACACAGTTGTAGATCAGCTGCTAGGTTTGTCATTAGCGTTTCAAAAAGATGGAGTCCTTTCTCTGTTAAATTTAGGAACAACAGGCACTTCCTCCTGCAATATCATCTACAAGAGGATGGTAAGAGCAAGCCTGTACTTGAGTCCTGGAAGCACAGGGAGGTACCCCAGCCACTGGCTTGCTGTGCAATCAAGACAGGGTTTGTCAGGGTGGTTGGACTGTAGGACAAACCTCAGCTGGCTGTTTCATACCTGGTTGTTCCTGTGAAAACTAATTTGGCGCAATTAACTAAATTAGAAGAAATCAGTCACTTTTTTCCAAAGAATACTGCTGTATCTGGATTTCTGAGACAGAAGATGACCCTGGTCATCCTTGTTTCTAGACTGAGGTATGGGAAACAGAAACAAAAAAAATCTTCTTGGGTTTAAGACGTGTTAGTATCAAGTTAAATTGTCTGTTGTAGACTTAAACCACATTTACAGCAGTGGTGATAGGTATTGCTAAACACAACCACTCAGCTCTAGCTGGCTATTGCAGCAGAATCCAATGCAACAAGATTCATATGTATTCTTGGACTCTGAGCCAGAGCTGGCATTTGTATATGAAATGCAAAAGCAGAAAAATATGTGAAAACTGGAGGATCTATCCAGGCTTCTAGGTAGGGTGTGTTTGTTTTCAGAAGTGTCTCATGAGGCTTGGCCAAGGACTCATCCCTCTCCCTGTGGTACTCATCCAAGGAGGCTGTAACGAGGTCTGACATTGTGGTTCTTGTGAAGGGAAGACAGAGAGTAGAAGGGCTGCTGTCAACCCAGCAGCACCAGGGCCTTGAGCAGACAGGAGACCAAACACTTCCCCAATCAGTTTAACTTACTTGATTTCCTCCTGTTTTGAGAACAGATAGTCCCTTCCTCTTCCATCAGCCTTTCTGTGGCATCTGGGCAGGCTGTTCCCTACCTACGCGTGATCAGTCTTCTCTGCCATGGCCCCTAGGACACACAGTGTCTTCTGCTTCTTCAGTAGATGCCTGCTAAGGTGAAAATCAGGGAAGACACATGGGGCCCCAGCCACAACATCATGAACTGTGAACTGTGCTCATATGGATTTCTCCATCTCTAGTCACATTTTGTCCCAGAGGTGTTTTGCCTGAACTTAGGGAAACCCCATCCCAGAAGAACTGCTGGGCAGGAGGGCCAAGTGACATTCCCCAGAGTGGTGCTCTGAGGCTATGCCGAAGACCTTTGCTGGGGGCAGAAGGGAGGCAGCAGGCACGGAGAAGAGCCAAACTATAGGGTCTGTGAGGTGATCATTTGTGAGAATGGGCTTTTCCTGCTCTAGCTTTTCATCTTTCACAGTACAGAAAGCAGTCTCAGACCTTGTGCTACTAATTGTTTTGGAAAGTCAGGGACACTGAAGGACCATGAAAATAGTGTTTTTATTACATGATGATAAGGCTGTATATGGTACAGCCCGAGCCAGGGCTTTTGGAGACATGCAGGGACATGATGCCTGTTAGAATAGCATTGGACTAGTGGCCTGAGCAAGGCAAATCTGACACAAACTCATCCATACAGTTTGTAAAAAGAGGACCCTGGGGCAATCCCTTATGCCAGACTTGACTTGAATTTGCCTCACATCAGGCTGGTCTAATCACTCCAAATTCAGTTTTGGGAGCAATATGACAGACCAGGTGATCTGTTTCCAAATGGGACTTTATTTGGCAATATTGCAGCAGAATTCCCAGGGGACTGCTACTTCCATAATCTAATAGTTGTATTGATGATCTGGAGGTAAATAAAAATTTGCAAATAAAAGAAGAGCGTACAGAAAGGCCGTGAGTGACAGTGTAGAGGCAGACTGAATTGAATAGCTGTGTATGTGAAATAAATGTGTTTTAATAGAAACAATTTGTGAAATCATCTTACTAGGAGCAAATCATGCAAGTTTATGTAACTAAAGACCATATTGCCTGTAAAAGAAAACATTAAAGGAAATTAGGAGTCACTATGTACCAGATCATCACAATCTAGTGGCATAGAGGAATCTTGTGGCATAGAGGAATTTTCCAGCCCTGCACTGCATAAATAGGAAGGGATGCAGAAGAAGCACAAGGCATGAGGAAACAGGGACCAATGCTAGGTTGAAATGTGCAGGTCACCTTCCCTTTTCTGCTGATATTGAAAAATAATAGAAACACTGAAAAAGCTGAAATTCATTAAAGAAAAAGGTATAAAGAATTCAGTGTGTTTAATTTATCATATAGAAGTCTGAGAGATGATTTAATTATTTGATTAAAGCACAGAATGGGTATGTATACTATCTAAACTAACTGAGCAATAGAGCAGTTCTTCATCAGTTAGACAGAGGTGTGGAAAGAATCAATAGCTATAAATTAGTCTTCCTCAGGCAACATCTGTAAATAAAACCTATTTGAAGACTGGATGCTGGGCATGAACAGTAAAGTATCTCTCGCAGTGATGCAGGCAGATTGTGGAGACAGTGGGATATCAGCATGCAAGAGTGTGAAGAATGAGTTTAAAATTGAAGAGTCACTTCAACGCCCCTCCCAAATAATAGTAGAAAGAGAGTCTTCAGTGCACTGCCTGCCTCTCTCCTAAGTGCCTTCCAGGAATGAATTCCTACTGACATGATAAAGTATACGGGAGAGCCAACTAGCTAGGACTGTGTCCAAAGAGTCCACGTGACAGGATGGGCTGGAGGAGCCATATATTCAGGCCTTTTGCCTCACCATGTTCTGAAGTCCCCCAGAGCCTACCATTGCCCACACAATTCATACACCATTCCTGGTTTAAACCTGTGCAGTTCAGAAATAGCTTGGAAGAACTGGTAGTGCCAGTTTGAACGGGAGACGGCTTGAGGGCACTTCATGAACACGAGGCACTTTGTATCGATCAGACTGAACCCTGTAATGTTCACTGATTCCAGCCTTTACTACAGGACATCCCCATAAGGCCCAGGAGTATAAAAAAGAGGGAGAGCAACTTTTTTACCCAGGCAGATAGTGATAGGACAAGGGGAAATGGTTTTAAACTAAAGAGCAGAGACTTAGATTAGACGTTAGGATGAAATTCTTCACCATGAGGGTTGTGAGACAGTGGAACAATTTGCCCTGAGAAGTTGTGGGTGTCCCACCCCTGGAAGTGTTCTAGTGTTCTAGGTTGGATGGGGCTTTGAGAAACCTGGTCTAGTGAAAGGTGTCACGCCCATGGAAGGGAAGCTGGAACTAGATGATCTTTAAGGTCCCTTCCAAACCATTCTATCCTTTTATATTCTATCCTTCTAAGATACTGTATCCCCAAGTCCATGGTGCCAGTAGCTCCGTACCAGCTGTGACCATGGCTCTGCTCAACTTGCTTATCCAAACTCTTTTCAGGGGCATAACTCTGAATATTCAGTAATTTTTCTGATTTGTCCCTTGGTTTGAACCCATGTGGGCATTACTTCCTTTTTCTTGTACACTGTGACTAACAGATCTACCTTAGAAAAATGAGAAGTGACAGGGAAGGTGACAAACATAGGAGGACAGGCACCCACACCGTGTAACAGTGACAAAGGTACACAGACAGCTTTTTCATCTGGACCACCCATATTCTTCGAGAATTGCTTTCAGGTACATTTCAGGATTTGGAATACAAATAAGGGCTGCTCCATGCCATCTGGACTCAGTGCTGGAAAATGGTCCTAGGTCTTTTTCGTTTGCTAGCACACGTGGTCTGGGTGTTTTAGAAATTCTCACTACCCAGGATATTCCTACACCTTCTTTCCTGCATCTGTGGTAATGAAAAAAGTATCAGTTTTAAATACAGGGTGCTACTTATTCTGAGTTACAGGGGAAAAAATAAAAAACAGTAATAGGCAAATCAACCTTACTTGTTAGTATTGCATAATCAGAGGAGCATTTTTCTAGGAGTATGATTATATATACATATATATATATATATTTCTCACACCTGTGGTAAAAAAAAGCTACTTGGTAACTGTTGAAAGCAACTCTGCATTTCAGAAGAGTAGACCTTAATTTTGTTTTAAATGACATATGGCAGCAATACGGATGTAACATAAATTGAGTCTGATTAATAAGTTTAATATTCCAGGGGAAAAAACCCAGATAATTCCACTGATTTCTCAGCACATTTTTGAAAAACAAAATTAAGAATTAATTCTTTATGTGATATTAAAGGTACTATGAAATAAAAGGTATTTCAGATCTAGATGAGTTATCACTACACCACGAAAATAATATTCCTGTCCTGAAACATGTATGTAAGTCCTTTGCTGTTTCTTGCTGACCTCCTTGGAGACAGTGTTGTGAGGACAGACTGTCATCCAATGTCCTTTACCATCAGTAGAAAGAACCTCATGAGTCTCAGTTACCTTTGGATCAGGGCCCAGAACATTCCCAGATCTGCAGGACTTGGAAGACCACAAAATTATGTTATGAACAAAATCCTGATCCTGCTGCTTCTTAGATAAATAAATGTAGGTGATCTCAGTAAGACTGAGATCCAGCCATGATGCATAAATGCATCATCCTGATAATTTGTGGTAAGACGTGTATTATTTCAAGTCATTAATGAGGACATTACTAAACACAAAATCTGTATTGAAATTATAATTACAGCTCTTATTGAGCTGCATAATTGATATTTAAAAATTGTTTATTTTATTGTATCACATTATTTTTATGCAGTAAAATGTGACAGTACCACATGCTTCTGAGTCAGTTAAAAAACATCCTAAACAAAATTACCATCAGCCTGATGTATCAAGAGCAGGTGAATGGTATCTTCTATGCTGTTCACATCTATCTCCCCTGCTTCTCTTCTGCTTATTACCTGTCATTATTAAACAAATGAAGGATAGATGGCTTGCAGAATGGAATTCTTAGGCAGATGATGCTCCCACTTAATGATCTGAAATTTCAACCTCCATTTCTTGGTCTGCAGAATGAGGAAGGAGTGATTTAATCATGCAGAAGAAAAGTGAGAAAGATAGGAGAGAAAATGTGTGCCGCTGGAATTTGATGTGTTTTACTTCCTGTATTCATTTTCCTCCACTTTACTGGCCAGCAGCAGAAAACAGGAGCTAGGAGGAGAGTCATAGTTCTAGAGATGGACAAACAGATAAATTATTTGTTGCTTTTTGTATTCATGAGAAGTTGACTGTCTCAGCACTTTCAGTAATGAATCTTAAACACCACGTTGTGTCATATTATATTGGACAAGTAATTTATCTGGAGAATATGTACCACTAAGTAAGGAAACAGTGAGCTGAGCTTTTTCCAGATCTGAAGGCTGTATGAACAGTCTCAAATCAATCTTTTTATGCTCTGCTTGGTAAGAAACCATTATGCAATCTGTCTGCATCCTTCACACCACAGGTCACCATTCCAAGCAGGGAGGATGTCATAGCAGTAACCCCCCAGGTTCAGATGCAGGCTCCATCTGGGTTGGTATCCTGTGCTCAGCACTAACCAGAAGTAAATTCTGAAGAGCAAGACCAAGAAAATAATCTACGAGACCTTTCCTGACTACCCTCCTGACCTTGGGCTACCTTCAGTTCATGGGATTTCCTAAGCCAGGTGTGGCTTACCTACGTCTCCCTGACTGTCTACCAAGCATTTTTCCGATTTTCCCTTCAACACAGTTAATATTTTCCTGTCCATAACATCCACTGGCAAATACACCCACAGGGCTCATGAACTTTGTATGACAAAAATCACTGCTTTTTGCATGTTTTGAAGTTGTCACTTCTTGGCTTTACTTTGATGGCCCCTAGTTTTTGTGCTGAAAGACAGTCTAGGCTCCAGACCACTCATGGCTTTGTAAATACAGTGAAGTATTAGCTATAAGTTCATTAGTGGGCTCTCTCTCAAGGTGAAGAGTCCCACTCTGTTCGTGTTTTCTTATTACAGAAGCCATTTCATATCTGCCAGTCATCTTGGCAGCCCTGCTCTGACTCCTTTCCAGGTCTACTTCAGGGAATAAGAACTGCACACAGTATTCAAGGTTGGGGCAAACTGTGGATTACTGCAGTAGCACAATGAAATTTTCTGCTTTGTTCTCACATTCCTTTCCTGACAATTCCTAGCTCTCCACATGACTTCTGATCACTGCTGAGCACTGAGCTAAAGTTTTCAAAGAATTTTCTATTCTAATCCTCAGGTCTTATGTCTGTAGGGTTATGGTCAAGAGGTCATGACTCTTCATGTGAAACTAGGGTTTTTTTTGCTCGCTATGTGCATCTTTTCAGGTCCTTCTACAAACTGCATTCATCTTTAGTCTGCTAAATAACTTTCTCCTAAGACAATTTTCTCATTGTACCATCTGATCTCTTTTCTGGATCAGCTATGAACTTACCAAATGGCACAATTTTCAGCCTAGTTCTCTGTTGAACTCTTTTGGGATCAATTCTCCCCTTGCAAGAATTAAATGTTTGCCCCTGTCCTGCATTTCCTATCTGGAATTCAGTTCTTTATTCAGTCTAGGATTTCTCCCCTTATTCCATTGCTTTACTTCCTTAAAAGATTTTGTTTAAGAATTTCATTAAGAGCTGAGGGGAAATCAAGTAGATTTATCATTTTGATCACTCTTATCTACGTGCTTGCTCACCCCCTGAAAAACTCATCAGGGGTTTGCAAAACAGGATTTTCTTTCATTTAATCTCTGCTACTCTTCCCAAATGGGTCATATTGATCCACATGGCCCCTCATTCCATCCTTTATTACAAACCCTACTTAACTGCCAGTGCAGATGTCCAGCTTACCAGACTGTAATTGCCCACTCCCTGTATGAAAATCAGGGTACGAGTGCAATATGGTTACTTGCATCAAAAGCCATGACATTTTCTTTCTAAATCTTTCTGTCTCTATGTCCCTATTGATCAATTCAGTTATTTGTCAGACTGACTTTCTTTCTTTCTTTCTCTTTCTCTCTCTCTCTCTCTCATTGGAACACAAGTTTTTCATTTTTACTTTTTACCCCTGAACATGAAAATCATGCTCGAGCTGGTGATCATGAGAAAAATTTAACAATTGGTAATATATTTATAGCAAGTTTTAACCTTAAAAGCACTATATACATTTATATAATAAAATTCATTAATCTAGCCTAACCAGGCTAGTAAATATAGATTTACAATGAGCTGGATATCTCTATATTTGATGTTAAACTTCCATTATTTTCTTCTGTTGAATACATTTCCTGAGTTAGATGTGGTAATGGACATCTAAAGGGTTTATCTCAAGCAAGCTAGAAATCATGTTTGCTCAGTTCCAAGAACCAAAGGCTGTCACACAAAGAGGAAGGAGAGGAACTTTCAACAGCACCTCAAAGCCCTTGTTTGTTACTGAATGTAAAGCAAGTGGTTCAGCTCTGTACTTCCACTGGATGTGTTTGCCCATATGCAAAGATGGATGTAAAGCAACTCTTCTGTCTGAATCCCAGCCTCTTGTGCCTACAGAGCCACAATCATTTGTATTTACACTGTTCTTTCAAAACTTGACCTCCTGTTCCTCATGTTCAGATCTAACTTGGTAAGTGCACCCTATTCTACATTCTTCCTTCCAGATATTAGAAAAAGTTATTCTTTTCCTCAGACCACGATCTCTCATATGCTAAATACTTGTCTTAAAATCCCATAATCCTGGGACTTCTGCTGTCCAGACAACATTCTGCCAAATATAGAAACAGGATGGTCAGCAACTGCTGATCAATAGACAGTGGGATTATTTTATTGTAGGATGACAATACTTGTCCAGGCCTAGAACTGATAAATTGTTTTCTGCATCCTATGATTGTTTTTTAATTTCACATTTGCACAGTACTATATTTTCCTTCATATTCAGTGCTCTTTACAGTCACATGCTTTTTAATTTTAGGTGAGCATACTTTAACCTATGAGATCCCAAATAGTGCTTTATATTTTCCAAAGACTCAACTTTCTGCTATTGATCTAGCATGGTAATCCAGAACAGAAACTGACCATTTGATGGTGTTGTTGTCATATCATAAAAGAAAACAAAAACACCAAAACCAAAAACATCCAAGAAATAAGGAACTGCAGATTTTGATGGTTCTCATGGTGGAGCAGAAATTGCCACAAGTTATAGCTACAAAATGTATAAAATACATTAAATCCCAGTTTGGGATTTTGGAAGTATCATCCAGTTCCAATGCCCTGTTATGGGCAGGGACAACTTCTGCTGGATCAGGTTGCTCAGAGACCCATCCAGCCTGGCATTGAACACTTCCAGGGATGGGACAACCACAGCTTCTCTGGGCACCCTGTTCCAGTGTCTCATAAGGAATTTATTTTTAATATCTAATCTAACCCTACTCTCTTTCAGTTTGAAGCCACTCTCCCTTGTCCTGTCACTGCATGCTCTTGTAAAAAGTCCCTCTCCATCTTTTTTGTAGACTCTCATCAAGTACTGGAAGGCTTTAGGTCACCCCTTCTCTTTTCCAGGCGGAACAATCCCAAGTCTCTCAGCCTTTCCTCACAGAAGAGGTGCTCCATCCCTCTGATCGACTTGGTGGCTTCCTCTGGACTCTCTCCAAGGGTCCATGTTCTTCCTGTGCTGGGGACCCCAGAGCTGGATGAGTTATCTCCTGGCATTACTGATCTGCTCAGCTTCAACCCAAAAGAGACATACTGGAAACAAGCTATTTGTAAAACATACAGTTATTGTGATGTGCCATGGGGATTTAAGCATGTCAGATAACCTCCCCACAGGGCTGAATGATAGCTGGATTATTTAATATAGACTAATTCATGACAGGGCAAGAAATAATGGGTTCAAGCTGAGGGAGGGTGGGTTTAGATTGGGTATCAGGAAGAGATTCTTCACTGTGAGGGTGTGAGGCACTGGAACAGGCTGCTCAGAGAAGCTGTGGATGCTCCATCTCTGGAAGTTTTCAAGGCCAGGTTGGATGGGGCTTTGTGCCGTCCTGGTCTAGTGGGAGGCTCCTCTGCCTGTGGCAGGGGATTGGAACTAGGTGATCCCTTCCACCCCAAACCGCTCTGCGATTCTGCGTTTCTACAGTTTCCCATTCCCCTGATGATTCCAGTGTGGGCTTTATTATGAAGCAGAACCCTCCGCCCGTCACCGCTTCTATTTCTTACACAGGCCCGAAGCTGGGCAGAGCTGGCGGTCAGAAGTCACGTTCAGACACACAAAGGGGGAGGTGTGGCTGCCGAGCCGGCGCTGTCCCGAGCTCCCCTCACGCTCTGGCGCCGGGACCGGGCGGGCGCCACCCGTGAGGGGGAGCGGAGGGGGCGCGGCTTGGGCCGGAGGGGGCGTGGCCATCCCCCCGCCCGCGCACGCGCCCGTGACCGGAAGCGGCGCGGGGCGGGGGAAGGCGGCGGCGATGGCGGAGAAGTTCGACTCCCTGGAGGAGCACTTGGAGAAGTTCGTGGAGAACATCCGGCAGCTCGGCATCATCGTCAGCGACTTCCAGCCCAGCAGCCAGACGGGGCTCAATCAGAAATTGTGAGGGGCCGTTGTCGGGGGCGGGCCGGGCTGCGGGGCCTTTCCCTTCCCCCCCTCAGGCCCCAGGGTGGTGCCTCAGGTCTCTCTCTCCCTGTCTGGGTGTCGCTGGCCTCGCACCCGCCGTCAGGGGCAGCGCAGCGACTCCTAAATCGGCTAAACCCTACCCGTTTTTCTTCCCAACAGGAATTTCATGGTGACGGGCTTGCAGGATATCGACAAATGCCGGCAGCAGCTTCATGATATCAGCGTGCCCTTGGAAGTTTTTGAGTAAGTCTGTGTGTGCTTGGAAGGGGAGGTGCTGCAGTCGGTGACTCGAGGTAGCCTGGCTTCGCAGCGTGGGTATTTTGGCTGAGGGCTGCTTGTCTCTTAAATCCGATCCTTCTGAATGTCTCGAGAGAACGTGAGCAGGCAGGAGGTCAGAAGTACCACCTGCCTGTGAGAAGGCAGAAAGGTAGCGGAAGTGATAAATTACACACCCGTTTTCATAGAACCACAGGACGGTTTGAGTTGGAAGGGACCTTAAAACTCATCTGGTTCCAGTCCCCCCACCATAGGCAGGGGTACCACCTACTAGATAAATTGCTCAGAGCTCAGTCCAACCTGGCCTTTCCGATTTTTTTTTTTTTTACTTGTACATATGTAGGCAGTAACACGAATTCTGCTGGTTTTAGTCATTTCATAGCGTCACAGAATGGGTAGGATTGGAAGGGACCTTCAGGAATATCTGCTTTTAACACCCCTGCCGGAGGCAGGAACACTGATTTAGTAAGTAAGATTTCATTTTGGAAATACACTTTTACATAGATGAGGATTAGGGTCAGGATTTAAAGTTGCTGGTGAAAATAAAGTAAGCCAGTACTCAGGTGTTTAGTTTCAGGAGTGGCAGTCTGTTGGCAGGGAATTAGAACTTTAAAAGAAAAATGCACATAGAGGAAGAGCTGTGCTAGAGAGATCTAGCTGACAATTTAATTTACTGGTGTTTCTTGTAAGTCCACATGTTACTGGTCTGCTGTACTCCAGCGTGCTACTGGCTGTACAGGGCTTTTTTCAGTTGGGCTTTTGCTCCAGTTGTAAATTTGTGGTGACTGTCTTAAATGTTCTCTTTTCTTTATTCATCAAGGGAGTTTCCCTTTGCCAGGAATTGTATTGCAAAGCGAAAATACACATAGGTTTGCTGATGCAGTAGTGTTACTTTTACCTCTTTACTGTGGTATGTGCAGCTTCTCCTCATCCTCGAATACGGCTGCGTGCTATATTCCTGTGTGCTTAGTGCTTATCATGTCCTAACTAGGCCTCTTCCTGGTTAGTGCCCTTTCAGTTGCTTGGAAAAGGACCATCTTCCTTTGATCATCTGTGCTTATTGCCTGTGAGAAGCTGGTAGATATATATTTTTTGTGTGTGCTTTTAATGCCTCCTTCAAAGCTCTCCGGTCTTTCTGGAAACAGAAGTTTGCTGGCTGTGGCCTCATCCTTGAGCTGTCTTTTGGAAATGGCTGAGTTTAACTGTGGTAGATTTTAAAATGCACATTTCAGATAATAGCAGAAAGGAAAAGACAGCAAGGTGAATAATTCTGTGCCTTGGAGAGCATCCTAGTAGGAATAAGATCATTTAGTAGTGTCATTTCTACTTTCAGATACATAGATCAAGGCCGCAACCCTCAGCTTTACACTAAAGAGTGTCTGGAGCGAGCTTTGGCTAAAAATGAGCAAGTAAAAGGAAAAATTGACACCATGAAGGTAAACCAGGATTAATGGAAGTATATTGCAATAATGTATTTGATAAATTTTTACTTTTCTGTAAATATATGGGCATTTTTCACTTGTGCAGTTATTAACTTTTGTTATTATGTGATTTGTCTTAGAAATTGCTCTGCTACCCTGTATCTTAATCGATGCTGATGTAGCCTGTTCAGGAAAGGAAGCCTGTAGTTTATCCCACAGTTGAGGATGCAGCTTTCACTGTGATTTTATATTGGTTAAAGTTATATGTAGCAGTAGAGATATTTTATTTCTTTTTTTTACAGGTGTGTAAGTCTGCTGCGTACAAACTTAGAAATAAGCAAAACAAAAGGGATGTTTTTTCCAGTCTTGAATGGATATTAGAGGGTTAAAATGTCAAATATGCTCTATAATCATCAGTTAATCTTTATAAAATTAGTGAATGCATGCCAGTGTTGAGGATTTTCTGAACTTGTACTTTAATTTAGTGTGAACCTAAGCATTCTGTGATACTGTTTAACTGCTGGAACTGCTGCAGAAGAACACAGTCAGAAAAGGAGGTTTAGTGAGTTCTGAGAATGTTCTTTGGCTGAACTTAGTGTGGAGGATGACAAGTTGTACTGCAGAATGTAGACGTATGGAGATAAGCCCTAAGCTTCTCTTCCTTTTCTCTGTTCTTGTGAAATTATGTACTTCTAAGTCAAGTGTGAGTTGCTTTTTGAAGGTGGAGTGGATTCCATATCAAATCAAGAGGACATGTCCTTAATCAGCTTTTCTTAATAAGATCAGGCAGATATCGGTGCACCAGAGTTTACAAGAGAGGTCCAGCTGCTTTGTATGTCTTAGGAGAAAATGCAAGGGAATCTGGGAATTCAAGGATATTTTCATTTGCCTGGTGCATTCCTAGTGGATTTCACTTGGGCATTTTCTATGGATTTTGTAAATGTAACTTTCTGTGTTTGTGTGGTTTTGTGGGGGTTTTTGGGTACCATTCCCTTAGGTCACTGAGAGGTGTGTTGGATACAAACATTTCTGTTCATCAGGTAACATTGCTTGACGTAGTCTAAGTAAATTGTTCAGATGATGTATGTACATTTTTTTTCTCTTTCCAGAAATTTAAAAGCCTGTTAATTCAAGAACTGACAAAGGTGTTCCCAGAAGATATGGCAAAGTACAAAGCTATTCGAGGAGAAGATCCTCCTCCTTAAGTAGGCCTTTGATAGCTCTAAAAATGTCCCATAAACTGACACCACCTTGTAAAAATATTGTTTGGAGCGAGAGGGAATCCAAGCCCTCCTAAAAACTGTACTAAAAATGTCACTGGTGGCTGTAAAGGAGCTTGATTGTTGTTCATGGCTCTGGTCTGAAGCTACTGAATCTTTCTGAAGACTTGTACTCAGTGATTGTGATTGAAACTTCTGTGGTTATCTGCTTTTCTTTCCTGAAGGATTTGAGAGATGTAATTGCCTACAGGTCATCAATACAGAGCATTTCGCACAAAGTGCATTTCCATAGCAGAAAAACATGGTTTTTTTGTCTTCTGAAAAGTGTGCCTCAGGATTGTTGGCTCATCTGTTTTTGAGAAAAATGCATTTATTACACTTGATTATTTTTTATTTGTAAACTTCAGGGGCTTTTTGCTGCAATACGAACAGTTGACTGCTTTTGTCTTGCCAAATTTTACTGAGCAGGAGCCTGTCAAGGGCTGCAGTTCTCGTGTGTCATAATTAGTTGCAGCCAGGAAAACCTGATCTTGTTTTGTTCTGGAGGCTGCAGTGCAGATGGCTGAGGATATAAAAAGTGAGCATACCTGGGGACTAGCTCCTCAACAACTTTAATATTTTGTACAGTATTTAATGTAAGCTTTTGTTTATACATTTTCTGCAAGCAGATTGTTGAATAAAAATTTGAAAAAATCTAAATCCTGACGTTTTTCTTTTGTATGCTTCTCTTTGGAGTGTGACCTGGCAGTCTAAGGTGATCTAAGTGCTGCCTGATATTACCCTGCCCTGCGCACTTGCTTATTCTTTTAATTGTTCCACCTCTAATCACTTTTACCTTCAGAATTTTACTGTATGACCTTGCAAGAGAAGAGTGACATGGAAAAGGCACTCCATGTTTGTGTTTGGTTTGGCTTGGATTCCCCCTGGATTCCCTAAGAGGTGTTGGAGCAAGGCCTGTGTCTGCCAAGTGGGATGTATATAGGACACAAGTAAAGAGGGTAAAGAGTATTTTTCATGTGTGTGTAATGTAGTAGGAAAAGAAGCTTAAGCGCAAAAATTGTACACAGCAGGCAGGTGAAACTATTTAAATGGTGGTTGAGAGATAACAACCTAATTTTTCTCATTTGTTAATTGGTTCTCTGAAAAGGAGCACATGTCTGAATTATCCTGATGTAAGCTTTGTTTGATGATAACTTTCAAGGCATTTGGTAAAGGAGATGCTTAGGTCTTTCCTCTTTCCCACACTTTTACCTGGATTGCATGGTTGGAGGTGAGATGGAATTTTATTTAAAGGTAACATTAAAACAACATCAGCCAGGTAGCAAAGCTTCTAAAATAGGTTTGTGCTGCTCTTTAATTATATCAAAGGAAAGTATGAAACCATTCAGGTTTCAAGTGTATCCTTGAATTTTTAATAAGACTAATAAGATTTAGGAAGATTTTGGAAATAATAGGGAATATGTAATTACAGGTAATTATTTTTTTTAACAATTATCTTTATTACATACATTGTGAGGTGAGAAGATGATAATGCTGCTCAGTACACAGTTCCTTAAGACAGACTGTATGCTCCTATACTCCATTTAGGATAAAGAAAGTTAGTGTAAAATTTATAGTGGATCAAGAGGTGCTAAGGATTTTGCTGCAACCTGTTAAGGTTCTGCATCCTCTGTCCCTTTTTTTTACTGGAAGGGGAAGAAGTTGGATGCCCAGCCTTCCCCTGTCCTTGAAACCTTTTTTGCTTGAACCTCCTTGTGAAGAACAGGTAATGCAGAGCTGTGCCATCTGACAGGGACAGACATAGCTGCTGCAGGAGTTGGATGCTGCAGCTGCTCAGCTGTTGATTTATCCAGCCTATAGCTCTTGTTAGTTTCGTTTTTTTTCATGCAGATCAAGGCGCTGTCATTGTTAGCCAGTTCTCAGCACAAGATGGATCACCAGTGTGCCTGAGACAATCTGTTTCTCTCATACCACTCAGAAGAGACTCAAGATGGCAAAAAAGTCATCCTAGGCAGAGCAGTTTGGGTTTCAGTGACTGACCTTTCTAATTCAGTTGGATGAACTGCTAAGTGGTGGGGATGGTTTGAGGACTTCCCCTATATTTCATATTGTGATGTTTTTATAAATTGCTTTCTTCGATGAGTGCAGTTCGCAAGTGATTGAAAGTGCTTATTGTGTGATTTTTGTAGTTACCCCAGATACTCTATATAATCTCATCTCCGACTCTCCTCTGATGACAGAAATAGAGCAGATAAACCCTGCAATCCACTTCTTTTTGCCCTAAGTGATCTTTGAGATTTTAACTAGATCAGTTAGAAACTACTTACTGAACTTGTAGTTTTACTGAAATCTTACTAAATAAATGTATTTAAAAGGTGAATTCTATAAACAAAGACTTAAAAAAATGTGTAAGAAGTGTTCCAAACAGCTTAACAGCAAGTTCATAATAGAGAAGTATCCCTGCCAAGAATATTTCTGGATACTAATGTTTTAACACAAAGTCATTTCTTCCTCTGCTATGATTAATAGCTGCAGCGTTTCTGGGCATGTGCCAGATGTCCTTCCAGCTCTGCAGAGCAGAGAGCCAAGGTGACACGAATATCTGCCCTGCTCTGAGAAAACTGTGCTTGCTGCATGTATTTCAATTAATTCCATATGCTTAAGATCCTTCTGTATATTTTCTTAATCAAAGTAATGGAGGAGTGCACATTACAGGATATTTCTGTAACAGCTCTTGTAATGCTCTTAAATCAGGAATCTGCATTTTCTGTATTGTGACATATATCATACTGAGAACTAGATTGTATTTAGTCTCAACAAGATGTAATGCAGACAATAAAAAAGAAACATCTTTCTGCACAGTATGAAAATTTCAAAAACAATTCCTTTTCCTCTACTAGGAAAAAAATCCCTTCATATGCTAAGAAATGGCCCTTAAAATTTCCATTCCTGCAGACCTGAACTGAATCTACTTCACTTGCTGTTTGCAATTTCATTACATTAAACAAATTCATCCAAATATTCCTCAAAGGAAGACAAAGCTACTTTTATATATAATCTGGGACAAGGTAATTCAGATTAGTGTCATGTTATTTAATAAGTTACTTGGACCATATTTATATAATTTTTGTAGCAAAAAAATAGCATTTAGTCTTCATGTTAATTGTTGACATTCATAAACTTTTATTTGGAATGTTACTCAGGATTAAAAATTCCTGTGTCTATTTAAATGTAATTATATATATATCAAGCCACTTCTGTACCATCATGGAAATTTTCAGTCCTTGTCAGTAAACAAACAGAAGCTTATAATTGTCTCTGAAATCACTGGTAGGTGGCATTTTTGTAGAGAAAATATTTTACCCTTAGTCACCTTAGAAACACACTGCTAAAGTAAGAGATTTTCATTTAAGTATATGAGAAATTCCATCTTCAAGCTTGTTATTCATTTCAAAGTATTACTACCTTTTCAATAATAGACTCTTATCTGCTATCTTATTACATTTGACCTATACTTTTTTGAGACATTCTCTGATTTGGTCAAAGTGTAAGACCCAAGAAGTTCCAGCAGATAAAAATGGCTTTGAATAGATCTCTAATCAAACACCAGATGTCACTCGGTCTAAGACTATTTAATATAATTCCTGGTTATCACATACTAGGTTACAATACTTAAATGAATAGTTGAATAGGCATCTGCTACTCAATAATCAAAAGATGGATTCAGTGATACAGCAAATCTTATTTAAGGGAGGTATGTTAAAAGAGGCCAACAACATTTCTTCTTTCAGAGATCTTAGGCATAAATTATCTGCCATTGCTTTTTACCCAGCCTGGGAATTTCTCCTCTTATGCAGCACACTGCAGAAGACACATAGCTTCACAGATGCAGTGTTTCCTTGGACAAACTTTCTGCTTTTATGTAAATGGACTTCCTAAAGTTGCTCTGCTTACATGTAACCTTTGTCATCTCTAGAGGTTGATACTCATGGTTGAGGAGCATTAAGATTCCAAGAAAAATCTAACTAGCTGCTCAGCAATGATGCTCTACTTAGATCAAGTGGAGGGGAAAGAACCCTTAGAAATACATGTTGGAACTCACTGAGATCATGGTGAAAGCAAAGGAAAGGAAGTCGTTAGTAAACCTCTTTTTTTCTCACATCTTTTTGGCTCCAAAATTTATCATAGAATCAGTTACAAAGCTTGCCGTGGAAATATTGCTGTTGCTGTTACCTTTTATCGTTATTTGAGGAACACAAACAGCCTAGGGAAACATCATAGGCATGTGAAGAGAGGATTTGTGGGCAGAGAAAATTGTCCCTCAGAGTAATGTAGCAGTACACAGCTGACTGACTGGCTAATCCCTCAGTCTCTGCTGATTTAGGATAGGTAGATGTGGCACTTGGGGATGTGGTTTAGTGGTGAACTTCAGAGTGCTGGGTTAATGGTTGGGATTGATGATCTCGAGGATCTTTTCCAACCTTAATAATTCTATGATTCTGTGGCATCATCATCTTGATGTGTATTACCTTTGAGCTTTGTAAGTCTCATTTTTCCTCCATGAATTTTTTGGGTTGCCCTCTGGACCCCTTTAAACTGCAATGTCTACAAAATCTCACAGTCAGGAGTACCATGGTTCATATTTGCATTATGCGAAGAAGTCTCTGCTCCCATTCGTTTTCAACGAGCCATCCACTAATTTAATTCTTAGTGCTTGCATTAGAAGATGTATGGAGAATGCATTTCCTCTCCTCTTCACCTCAGTTGTGGTTGTATAGAATACTGCAATATTCCCTTCCCAATCATATTTTTTCCAGGCTTCAGGCTACTCTGTTTCGCTGTTCCTCATACAGAACTTTGTGTACTTCAGATCATACTTGCCACTCTTCTCTGATCTGTTTTCAGTATTTACTTCAGTCTTTTAAAACCTGAGATGCTCTAAGATTCTTTACAAGGTATCTTGTTGAAGGCCATTAGGAATCCAAACAGACTCTGTCTATGCATCTTTGATGTCCAACACACACACTTTTAGGGAGCTGCAACAGCCCTCCCTGTATCTATGCAAGCCTTCCCTTCACCAAAAGCTGTGTTAGCTTTTCTCTTATACATACTTTCCTTAATATATAATCTTTCTTCTGCTGTTCCTCCATGATTGAAGTGTTCTTCCTTATCATTTCAGGATTACAAATGTAGCTGGCAAGTGAGATTCCTGACCTAGAAAGATATCCGCACACACTGTGTTTATCCAGCACTATGGCATTTAAGGCAAAGACAATGTACACAGCTTTTAAGCAAACATTTGCATAAAGTATATGTCAATTTAGGTTCACATATAAAACCCTCCGGTATTTTTTCAGAGGATTTGTCAACATAGAATGTTTAGAAATCCTCTTTTCTAAATGATGGCAAAGGACAAGGACCTTAGCCACATGTGCATTTGCTGGATCAGGTTACATGTGCTTTTTGAGAGTAAATATTAAACTGGGAGTTACTGAGACATCCTCCTTTGCACAAAGATCCTCCAACATAAAATCATATTGCTTTGCCTAAGACCTCTTGCCACTGATACAACATTAAGTTTACTTTCAAAACAGCTTAATAGACTGAGTTTTCCAACTGTAGCATGTTAACTCACCCCTGTAAGCCATCTGGGAACTAGATTGAATGCATTTTTAAAAGTACAGAAAGAAAGATTTTCTATCTCATGGCTTTGGAATTTCCTTTTCTTATCTTCTTATCTGCACACTGGAGCTGGTCAAGTAAACACAGACACGTTTAAATGAATATGTAAAAGTTCAAACTATCATAGCCTGGGGTTGTACAATCATTTAAATAGCCACAGATGCATGTTAGCAATTATATGTAAGCAGATATAAAAATGGTATTTAAATGTACAGGTATGAAGTCATCCAGCTCTACACAACCAGGAACTGCATCCTTCAGGTTCTAATGGTTCCATACCACACGGTGCATGTCATACAGTACTGACATTTTCTTATATAAGAATCTAGGAGCCTTTTTTTGAACTATAATTCTATATTCTCTACTAACTAATATTTTTGTAAATGAATATATGTACTTTGTGTAGCAGTATTGAACATTCTCCTGGAAGCCGTGTCCATATTGTAGCTCCATGAGCTGTAACAGCTGCTTTATTTACTCAGTGCTCTAGTAATTTCATACAGATTAAAGCCACAGCACAAGAGAGCTATTAAAAATTGAAAGGAATTACAGCAATTTTGCTGGTCTGTTTTCTCTAAGTGATCTGGTAAACTGCAGAGCTAAAAAACTGCAGAACAATTTCCACACAATTTTGTCCAGTTGTCAGTAGAATAACGGGGGGTTAAAGTGGGTCCTAATAATCAAATTCATGGTTAATGGGATATGTATTCCCTTCAAAGAAGGCAACCTGAAGACTAGATAATAATTATAAATTGCTGCAAATTATTGAAGCTGGTTTATCTCCTGGGCATAGCAACAGAAAAAAGTATTGCAGAGGCAGCAGTATTTGGAGAGATGTGATGATGAGGCAAAAGGCTATTCTGATCCATTTTTATAGTAGATGTTTTTGCAACAGTCCTGAGGCAGCCCCAGTAAGGGCAGGATAAAAGATTTAGATTTGCCTGAGGAATTGACAATATTCTCCCATTCTTCCATTGGTCTGAATTGACTCTGTTCACTAGAATAAAAGTCATGTTTAATTTTGCAGCTTTTGCAATAACTGTGGAACCCAGGGGCCTGAGGGCAGGGATCGATTTACTGCCTCTTTAGTGTTTAGGTGCACTGACCAACAAATTGCTTGCTAATTTCAAAGGGCTGATGTATTTTAAAGGAAGATGCTGCCCTATTGTTGCAAAGAGAATATGCAAAATTGACTGGATTTTTTCATACAGTTGAAGCTCTTCTACAACAGCAACCTTTAGTGTTATTGCAACTAAGATTAAAAAAAATTGCAAAACCAGAGTGACTGTAAATATTAAAGCCAGAGAATTCAAAAGAAGATAAAGAAGCTTAATAAAATGCTTATGTATAAGGCTAGAAGAGACAAGATCGTCTTACCAGCACTAATACATTCCCGAGAAATTCTTAATATTGGAGAACATAAGGTTTCACTCAGGCATTCTTTGACTTAGTTATAAAAGTTGAGGTAGGCTAAATTATTTCACTAAAAAACAGATAGAGTCCAAAAGTAGGTCTTAGACATAATGGCTCTGATGTAAACTAAACCAAATCTATGAGCAAGCTCTAGGAGTTACGTGCCTGATCTGAGCTATCAAAGTGATGACTCATTGTATCCCTTGTTTTTCTCTCTGCAAGTGACTTATCCATGTCGCTCAAGGCAGACAGGAACGAAGCCAAAACCATAAGAGAATAAGTCTTGTTAATGGTGTGCTGGGAATAGTCTGTGAGGGATGGACTGGGAATAGCGAGGGACAGAGGTCCGTCCTGAGGTCCTTGTCAATATTCCAGGTAAAAACTGTCATAGAATTGTTTAGATTGGAAAAGACCTTCAAGACCATTGAGTCCAGTTATTAACCCAGCACTGCCAAGTCCAACATTAAACCATATCCTAAGTGCCACATCTACACAGCTTTTAAATAGCCCCAGGGCTGCAAACACTCAGCAGCAAAGTCCTCTGCTTGCAGAGCTGCACAGGTAAAGCCGAGGTGCAGCGTGCAGGTGTGTTAGGCTGCAATTACCTGAGGGGCCCCCAAAGTGCTCTTACAGTCCTGCCTGCAATTTCATGTCCCCACAACATCTATACCCTGTATCATGAATCAGCCCTGCTATGGTCTAACACATATACACCCTGTACATTTTTTTAAGTGTAAAACCATCCTTGGTGCTCATTTTTGTGAAGCAGCATTTGAAAACGGAACCCTATTGTGTAAATAAACTACCATCCCGTTGTCATCCAGAAAATAACAGGAGTGAGGGTGAGACATCCCCAAATAGCAGTGCAAGTACTAATTTTCACAATATTCCTGTGGCAAGTGTGGTTCAAGTTGCAGAATTATAAGGTGAATGAGAAACATAAACACGGGCCACAGCCAGAGGAGATGTAGGAACCAGACTCCAGCTGCCTTCAGATCTGTTCCTCAGATCGCCTAGAAATGTTTTACATGTGCAATACAGATAATCAGAAAGCATGCCAGCCTTAAACTGAAGGAGTGCTAAACTGATCAATATGACAAAATGTTTTGAAGCAGCATTAGCTTGCAAAGCTGCTCAAATCTGTTTCTTTCAGGCTGTGTTAAAATTAATTTTAATGCATTTTAGCAAGTGTGTCAGAAGAATTCTGAAGGGAGAAGTCTATTGATACACTCACCAGACCCAGAGTGAACGGTTTTACAGCCTGGCTCATAAAAACAACTTTTGTCTGTTTAGCAAGATGCTCCAGGAACCAATTTTCTAGAGCCATTGTAATTGCTCACCATGAAAATTGCAGGTTGTGTTCAAGAAAGGCTAAACACCAGCAGAACCTTTGTGCGTTTGCTCCACTTTCTGCCGAGCAGCTTTGGCTGCAGCTTTCTGAGCATCGTATCTCATTTGCAAGGTGACCCAGAACACAAAACCTTGTAATTAGCCTGAAAACCCAACCTGCTTTCTCTCCCTGCCTGCCAGCCCCCTCGCCTTCTGCTGCCCTTGGTTGCGATGGCAGCGTTTTCCCAACAAAGGGGGGTCTCGTGCAGAAGGAGAACAGCGGAGCCAAGATATTCAGAGCTTTTGCATGCGTCCAGATAAATATTCATGATGCAACTGTGTGCTTAAGAGCTGCTTTTTGAATTAAGTTCTAAGGCTATTGTTCACCCTCAAATAACACCCAGAAGAAACTTTTCCTTATTTAAAAATAAACTAATTCCTAGACAGACTGCAAATGTGAAATCACCTTCTTTTCCCAAGTAGCAATAGGGAAGTGCCAAGTGAGGAGATTGCTGTAGGAAGCAGGATGAATCAGGTGCTTGACCAGTGTAAATTGGTCTGTTGAGATCTGTAAAACCTCCCTGGTTTTCACTAGATGACAATTATCATTTGCCCCATTGTATTCATGGTACAGTCGAAAGCAGAATCAATCTGACTGATGATGTTATGCAATGATCTGTGTGGTACAAATTTTACAGGATACAAATCACAGAAGATCATACGTAAATACTTACATCTTCTAATGTATTGAGCTGTTGATCTTCTTTGAAATTATTTCCCATCTTAACCTGTGTGGCTTTCTCTTTTTCATGTCACTGAATTTTTTCCTTTACCTTGAGATGGTATAGCAACCAAAATGTCTAAATATGCTTTGCCAACTATTCCAGCACTAAGAAAAAAAAAAAGGTTAAAATATAAAAAAATTACCCTGGGATGATTTCAACAGCATTTTTTAAAATAGTTAACATCTATGCTGACCAGGGCTTATTTTAGCTCATAAATCTTATAAGCATCAAAAAAGATGCTGTACCTTCAGCAGAACACTGATTACTATAATACATCTTTCTGTCATAAACTGACAGAGATGCAGATACAAAAAAATAGAAAGACTTGAGTAGTAGAGATCAGCTTCAGGTTTGGTGACATTAAGACATCTCAAGGAAAGGGGAAAAACTGAGGAAAGAAGGCTGTTTCTATCTGGGTATCCACATTTGGATTAAGGATTTTATATTTTTTAACCAGTGTATGGATGTTATATGTATATATTAGTGGCAGGCTCCTGTAAAGTGAAAGACTGAGAAGTACTCTATCACTACAAAGTGCATTTGGATTTCTTCTAAATAATACAAAGTAGACTGCAATTCATTCTTGAAATAACAGAATTTACTTAATGTTGAAATTAATAACTTATGTAGTTGCTTAGCAACTCAGACAATACTAACATCCTTAGCCAGCTCTCAAGTGCCTTTTCTGAATTTCTGACAGTATCTTTCCTTTCTGGAAAGCTTTGGAATAGCTTCCCTGCCTCTTCTCTAAAACCAAGGCTCTCGCCTTCCTTTTCTGTCTGTACAAGAGGTAGCCTTGATTCAGGTGAAGTGATTCCACAGAATTGGAAGCTGTGATGTATTTGATACATCTCTATGGCCTTTGAACTATTTATGAGGAAATGCAGCTGACTTTTGTTTTCATTAAGTAATTTGGTTAATTTTAATTGATTTTTTTTAAACCTGTTCTTTGTCCTGAACCACACACATTGCTGATGTGACTGGGATAAATGGAAAAGTGGACTTCATAGGGTACAGAAGCAAACTTCCCTTTCATGCTGTAAGAAAGAACTTTGCACCAGACTTGGGTCAGACGTGCACAGTGAAATGACAAGAGGGAAATTTTCCGGCAACAGGGCACAGTTGAAGAGAAATGCCAGTGACATGTAAGGAAGGAATTCTTCCATGGTGAGAGTAGTTAAGCACTGAAACAGATTGACCAAAGAAGTAGTGAATTTCATTCCTTGGCAATTCTCAAGACTCACCTGGATGACTTCCAGAAATCATTTCCAATCATATTTTCTGTGATTCCATCTAGGGGACAAGTTATTTGTATTTTTCTGTGACTTCTGCACCAGGACACATTATGGATTACATTCCCCACTAAAATACATTATGAAGAATATTAGGCCCCGTGGTGAGGCTTAGATAATGGAACAGACCATGAGAAAATAGGGAGCATAACAAGAGACACTGCCAAACATAACAAACAGCAGAGTGAGCAGCTGGCAAACATTACAGTGTAACACCATGAGAAATGGCTGGATTTCACAGCTGGTTATGGGGAACCATGTGAGAGAAGGACAAGTTCCCCAGGTAGCTATAAGAGAACTGGAGTGTCTTTTTGGGGAATACCATCTTGGAAAAAACCCCACAGTGTCCAGGTTACCATATCAATAAATCTTGCAGAGGTTTGGAAAAACTTCTTTACAGAGAAGGTTGTCAAGCATTGGAGCAGGCTGCCCAGGGAAGTGGTAGAGTCACTATCCATAAAGGTATTTAAAAATGTGTAGATGTGGCACTTGGGGACATGGTTTAATGGTGAACTTGACAGTGCTGAGTTAACAGTTGGACTGGATGATCTTAGATCCAGTCCTTAATGATTCTGTATCATTTAAGGCTGAGATGTGATAGCTAAATGTATCAGAAATGCCAAATGTAGTTATGGATGTAGCAAAACTGGGACCAATGGGGAAAAAGCAACTAAAGTTGTTTATTTGGAAGGAGACAAGGGTGGGAAAAGAGATGGATCAAGGTTGGGGGCAGAAATTGTAAGCATGGGAAAATGGAGAGAAGTGTGGATAGATGAGGACAGCCATGTATAAGCAAGGTGCTGGTTGATACAGCTGTCTGATCAAGTCCTGAGTCAACTGCAGTCTCTCTTACCTTTTTCCTATTATTTTCTGTTTTTTTTTGTTCTGTCTCAAACTCTAGCCTGTGCTTCTGTAGAGAAGTCAAAGAGGCAGAGAAGGGGCCATGATCATTCATAGTGCTAACAAAAGGACTATGTCACAGGCTGTAGACATCCCTCTGTGATGAGGTAAAGGAGATTAGGGCTGAGGCCTACAAGTTGCCAATGTGAAGACTTAGCAGAGCTGCTTCTGGGAAGAGCTGATAGGTGATACCCAGTCGTTACAGCCCTCACTCCAAAGTCCCTCCTCATTCCAGGTGGGACAGAATCAGTCTGAAACTCTTCAGCAGGAGCAGAACTTTGAACAGAACATTACAAAATGTTTTGCCCTGTTCAGTCACATGACTTTTCTTAACCTTGACGTTTCTGATCCAAACATCATAGTAGATATTACTGGCAAACAACAAAAAAACAGGAGGAGGGCTGAGGGAAAGAATATGCAGCAGTAGATGTTTGCTTATTCTTGTCTTAATTGCTAGGCTGCCATGGAGATAAGCATAGTGCATAGCTCCAGCAGGAACTACTGCTGTTCCTGCCCATGCAATTCTATAGCTCTGTGTATGTCTATCAAGCCTTAAAAATAAAGTATTTCAGGAGTGATTGAAATTAGGAATTCTGAACCTCACGTCTACAAACTGTATTGCCTTTCAATAGTCTCTCAAAGACTTGAGACTAAGGATTGTCTCTCCATATCGGAGGTTTTGAAATGAGTTTTGAAGAAAAGGAATTTTGTCTCTTAGTTATTATAATAATTTATTTAACTCTATGAGCTTTGTTCTGTGGGTTTTTTTCCTTGTATTTCAGTAAGGCTTAAGCAGCTGAGCAAAAAGGAGGAGATGGCGGCAAACTATTGAGATTTTCTTTGATATTTGATTCCTGTTTCCATAGGCGACCCTTCCAGAAGGAGGATTTCTGCAGTTGACATCTCTGGTCTGGTTCCACAGCTGGGAGGAATATATCTGCATATACAGACTGCTGTTCTTGTTTAATTTAGTGTCTCTGGAAGGCTTAACGGGAGTATGCTTGTCCCCTCCATGCATTCTGATGCCTACAGATAAGAGAGAAGAAAGCTCAGCACCTTGAGAGCTTCTCCAGCTCATAAGAAAGATTGAGGCAAGGCATGTGCTTTAAGGCTCGCTCTCAAAGTCTGTCATGCCGTCAGCCAGGCTGAGGGAAAACATCTAACCCACAGTCAAAAACAGGAATGCACAGACTGAGATGGTGGCATGAACAGAAACAGAGCTACGTGAAGCACTAGAGCACAGGTGGGAAGAATGGCCACCATCAATGGCCAGTGATGTATGTGACAGATATAAAATCAATAAGAAACTAAGGAAGGTGCTGCTGGCACAACTGCCTCCACAGCAGAAGACTGGTATTCTGAAACAAGAGTGTTGCACAGCTATATCACATGAGTTGTGCCCCTCTCATCCTAAAATTCCAATAGGAACACAGAGTGCAGCCACAAGACACACAAAATTAGGAAACAACAGAAAATGGTTAGCCATCTTGCCTAACATTTTTGAAGGCTGTTGTAAGTGAACCCCTGAGGCAAAAGATTATGCTTCAATAACTGGGGACTCCTGAGGGGCACAAAATAATTGGCCCAAAGCAGCAAGGAGATTTCAGAATACATAGCAAGGATTCAGCAGCTGGCACCTCTCATTCTTCATGTTGTGCAGAAATGATCCATCCCATACTACTGGCGTACATGTTTATGTGAGTAAAACTGAGGAAAGAATGATAGGATGGGTGGAGAGTAAGTTTTGTTTAAAATTAATATCACCTTCCCTTCCCATAGGGTCTTGTATTGATTTTCATTACTTTAATTTGAAAGGATTCCAGTCCTTGTTTTTTGAATAGATCATTGTCATATTGGGTATTCAGCAGCTTCTAGGCAAGTGTTCTAAATCTTGAGTTATACTTGCCATAAATCTCTGATTCAATAATCAATAATTATTCCATACAAAGTAGGACAGATTGGGATGCTGAGGGCTTTTCATCTCAGACTTCCTGGTCAAGAATATCAAGAATATTCCACCCTTTTATTTGTGGGGTGAGGTTTGACAAATTAAAGGAAGGTGAATATGTACGTGCAAAGGTTTGAATTGAGGGAGCAAGGATTGAGCAGTGGTACTACAGTTCTACTTACTCTACTCTTACTGCAAAAGCCTAAAAGTGATCTCTGGCCCTTCCCTCGTTCACACACATTTATTGCATCCTGTGAAGTTTGGTGCAGAGAAAGTCTCCTGCTATCAGCAGGATACTTGTTGGTTGCTTGCAGTTCAAATTAGCCTGTGAGGTGCCACTTGAGAAACTGCAATACAGTTTCATGGTGAGAGTGTTCAAAAAGAGCTTTAGATCCTGATTTCCACAGGCACAGGAACACCGTCTCCGCAGCATTGTCTTTGATGTCAGCCTCGGGGTTCTTTTATAAAAGAGATGACAGCACTGCTTTCTCTACTCACTGTGTTCTCCTTCCTCCCTAGCTCCTGTCTGTGTCCTAGGTGAAACCATCCTCTGCAGGTTTAGAGTGTGAATTGTTAGCATATAAACATTGACACTTCTAGTCAAAATTTTAGGGCTTAGGCATCAAGCAAAATGGATCTTTTTGAGAATTTAAAATTTGAATCTAGGCACCAGGAGGGATAACTAGACAACACTTGAATGCATAACTCCTGCAAATCTTGCCTTGCTAGAATTATCAATACCACTTCTTCCTTCCTGCACTTTGACCTCTGAAGGTCATCTGGTTATTCCCAGACCAGTTGCCCTTTTGAAAAAAAGAGAAGCCAAGGTGGTACATATGTTCATGCTTAACACAAATGCAGTGCAACTAACCCTGTAAATCAGAATACAGGTGGAAATTACTTGATTCCCTCCTTCTGATGAAATAACTCATTATTGCTTTTACTCGAACACGAAGAGGCTTAAACAGCAGCTCTAGCTCCAATGGTCACCTTTTCCATTACACTTTCCCTATGTAAGTAAGCATGCAAAAGGAACACCAGAGGCTGTAGCTGTAGAAATCACTGAATGGAACACAGTAACTTATTCTACTGCTAAATATTTATAACTTTATGCATCCCTAGCTCACCTTTGTGACACTCACCAGTTTTGTTGTAAATAATAATTTGCTGGGAGCAAATGTCTCTGCTTTGTGATAGAAGCCAAATGTGGATTATAATCATAAGCATTTTAATCAAATGTGTATAGAAACAGTAAAGCAATCCAAGAAAGGAATATTATGTACAGACAAGCAAATACAGAAGCAAAAAAGTAGGCATGTAAAAAGCAACACATGGAAAAATATCAGTGATTCTAATGGAAACTGGGTAGAGATACCAGATCAAAAGATGTCAGTGGAGGCTCCCAATATACACAGATTCAAATCCACTCATGTGATGTTGCATTCAAGTCTGTGTGCAAACAGGAAGCCCACCTCGTGTACAAAGGCCAAGAAGTTATTGGTAGCAAAGGTAAAATCTTAAGTCTAATTTAGAAATAATTATTTGTCTAGATTTAATTATTACAGAAAAAAAAAAGAAGAAAAATAATGCAGGTAGAATACTTATCTACAGATAAAAAGCCAGAGTAATAGGAGTAATATAACTGTAATTGTAATGCACACACCTTTTAGTTTCTGCCATTTTCCTAGTATTATTCTCACCCTTCCATTGCTCTTCTGTGTCCAAAGTTCAGCAGTTTCATGGTGGTGTCGGCAGGGGAGGGATTATTATGGCAAGTGGACAACATGTGGAATCCTTTACCAGGAGAAATATGATGTTCATTTTGACAGTATGATATATACATAATACTGTGTACACACAAATTGCATGTGTGCTAACATGCCTGCACACCTTTCTCTTTCATCTTTGGTCTGCAGCTCCCGATTACATAGCACCATTTATGTTAAGTTTAGATTTATGTATGCTATATACTATTTCTTTGCTCTTCTTCCTGGCCCTTACCACAGTTTACGTTACTGCCCACTGCCACTGCCTCCTGTCAATTGGATGTTGTTTATGTGTGGACAGCTCTATGCTTCCTCAGATGCAACATTCTGCTTCTCTCCTGCTACCAAGTCACCAAACCTGTTCTGCAACTGTCTTGCAAGTGAAGGAGCCACCTACCATGTGCCAGAAGTCAAGTTAGGAAAATCAATTACATTTAATTCAGTAAAAATGATTTCCTAATTATCTTTCCCTTTGATGTTTCATATTGCAAAGACTAACTCATGCATTAATGCCTCACTGCTACTTGTGGCCAGTCTTGATTCTTCAGTCAAATAATAACAGGGAAGTCTGTCTACAGTTTCCAAAAATGCATGCAAATCCTTGAGCACCTCCATGTTTTGCTGTCTCTAGCATCAGAATGGTGGAGGAGAAGATTATTCCAGATAATACAGGTCTAAACCTCATGGTTTGTTTTCTCCTGCAGTAAGAAGGCTCTGAACACTTGTCAGAATGCAAGCCTAGTAAACCCAACATGCTAAAGATACTGCAGAGCATGTTTCAAATTTGGATGCTCTTGCTACTTTACTTTTCTGTTAAAATGAGTTTGTGAAGTTTGGGGGTTATTTTTGTTGTTCACTTGCTTCTAATTTAGTTGCTATATGTTAACTGCATAATATTCTCCACAATGAAATAATTGTGAATCCTTGCATTCATTTTCTATGTTACACCTGCTTTTAGGGGCTTTTCACACATTTATGTTCTTCACTAAATGAATAAAATGGGAAGATTTTAATTTGGACCCCAGGATGTGGGACTGGCCATGAATAAGTCTTGCAAAAAAATCTTTTGAAACTGGAAAAACAAGAGAGAACTTATAGCAGATTTGTTCTTGAAATTTTCTGGCTTGTTACACAACTCTTATCTTCACATTTTGTAATATCACATGAACAAAAAACCCACCTTCATGCTGCATAGCTTATACAGAGTGTTTTACTGTTTTTAAAACCACAAGACCAGATTCATGGACCTTAAGCATAACTAATGCCTGTTTGTGAAAACAAAGCATACGACGCTCCAAACATTCTCCCCCCACTGGAGCAGGCAGTCTTTTTATGGAGGGAGTGGGGCTGGTGCAGTTATGCCCCGTGCACAGCAGCCACATCCAGCTCTGTTCCTGGCAACCTGCAGATGCAGCAGCTAGCATTATAATTCCTTTTTTTCTTTTTTTTTTAAGAGACCTGAGATAGCAAACAAAGATTTTGTGAAAAAGCCAGGACCAGTTTCTCACCAGCACAGCCCATCCTGTCTTCCCCTGAAATTCCATTTCTGTTTTGCTGGTTGTGGGGCTCCCTGTTCCATGTGTGTTTGTGGGTTCTGTGTGCAGCAGCTGGGGAGCAGCCGTGGGTCACAGGGGCCCCTGCATGCTTGAGGCAGCAGCCAGAGCAAGTGAGAGCATGTGTCAGCATTCCTTCTTCCAGCTGCCTCCCGGGCAGTCTGCAATTCCATTTCAAACAGTTCATGGTGCCAAAAGGTAAAGAAGGGATGTGGCACTTCTAATCCAAACCTTTTCTCTTTGTCCCTGTCTCCCAGCTGCTATGTCCCAAACAGCCTGTGGCCTAACGACTGGGAAATGTTTTGAAGAGACAAGAAGATATAGTTCCCATTCTTGCACTCTAAAGCGGAAGAAAGAATGAGCCAGAGTGCTGAATTATGAGGGAAATTTTCTACCCACTGTTACAGAACTTTTCAGTGGCTGAAGATCTGCCCTGGAAGCCTCCAGAGAAGACTCCCACTTAAGAGTCATATGTGCCCTGAATATTCTCCATCAGCTTACTTTAGGCCGACTGTAGCTGTTCCAGGTAACATTCATTTGACTGAAAGAAAAGGTTTACAATTTACATATTTACATATTTACATCCAAGCCAATCACATCAGGCTCCATGTCTAACCAGCAGAGAGATGGGTTCATGTTAGCTGGAAGCAAATATTCACAACAGGTTGTCTATCTGAGTTGGCTCTTTAGAGTCACATTTGGATGCACCTTAACTCTCCTCATGTTCTCTGTGGGGAGCTCAGACAGCTCAAAACCTGCTTGTCTCAGTTCTGTGCTGGAAATGAGATAGTTTTGCTTGACTTGCTCAACTACTTTGGGGAATTTACCCATGCTTTTGTGTTCTAAAATCAGTCTGGTGTCACTTGTGGTCTCTTTTGGAATGTGGAATGTGTGAAAATATTCAAGGCTGTGAAGAACTCAAATGTTACAGTTGTGTTTTAAATAGCAGACTAGAGAATCACTCTTTGGCCTGTAAACTCAAGGAATTCTTGTCTAACAACTGGAAAAATGTAATATCATTCTGCTGTACTCATTTGTCTTTCATCTCCTCTTTCCCTATTGCCTCCTCCCCCTGCCCACCCCCAAAATAATTCAGTTTGTAACTGCAAATGCTTTTCAGCATTGAAGGAGGTGAATGGATCAAATCTATAAATGTCTGTGCTGTTTTCTGGTATATATGTAGCTGTGGAAGAAGCTTTTCTGCTGCTTCTTCAGAAATGTCCTTGTCTTTACAATTTATCTCCTTCTACATTGAAAGGCAAGAAAACAATTTTTTTAAAAACGAAGGTTTCAAAATATTATGGCATAAGATTGTTTGAAACAGGACATGTTACTGGACTGTGAGACCCTGTATCTTTAACCTTGTGTTTCAAGAGAATGTAATGATTCAGAAGTATGAAGAAAATGTAAATACAAAGAATATGAGCAGCTTCAAATTTTTAATAACAGATGTGGAACAGAGGCAGTGGCTGAGAAGGTTGTATCTAAAATCAAAATGAAGTATAAAATTGGCTTCTTTCCATACAGTTCAGGTTCCTGTCTTCTTGCATCTATCTCTGTCTCTGTACTGTGGTTGCACATTGCTGTAACTTTCACACTCTACAAATTCTGTAAGCTCTTCCAAGAAGACGTCACCCCCAATTGCTTGAGCAATAAAAGTGCTAATAATGCTGCTCTGCTGAAGCAAATTTGCATTTCTGGAGAAAGCTAATTCTGCAGTGGATTAATTCTTTTTTGAATTGCTGCTGAGAGGAAATGAACCTGCAGAGAGACAGCTGAGTCGTAAATTTCTTGTCTAAGGTTACTTAAGGTCTCATTGTTCATTCCATGCAACTCACTTCTATTGGACAGATCAATATTTACTTAACTGAGAATACACTAAGCTAAGTTACTATGATTTTACTAAACTGGCAATGCCTTAATATGCACAATAACCAAATTCAGGTTAAAATTTAAATGTAATCCATAAATCAGCAGTTTCAGTTAATCCAAAAGGATACAAATGCAGCAAACTCAACCTCTGAACCACAGAGATTGCAGTGTGCAGACTTTTCTTGGGTATTGTAGATAGATTTCTTTCAGTACCTAGACACACGGTCTTGGTTGCTTTATGCCAATAAACAGCCGTGCAACTGTCCAAAGTGTGTGGCTCACCTCTGAAATAATGCTATGTATAGAGTTTAATCACGGAGCAGCATCACAGAATGGTTTAGGTTGGAAGGGACCTTTTGAGCTCATCTAGTTCAACACTCCTGCAATGAGCAGGGATACCTTCCACTACAACACATTTCTCAAAGCTCCATCCAGCTGGCCTTAGCTGTTTTCAGGGATGGGACATCTACCATCTCTCTGGGCAATCTTTTCCAGTGCATGACTATCCTCATCACAAAAAATGTCACCCTTACAGCTAGTCCAAATCTACTCTTTTCTAGTCTGAAGTTATTGACCCTTGTCCTATTGCTACACGTTCTTGTAAAAAGTCTGTTCCCATCTTTCTTATAGGCCTTCTTTAAATGCTGAAAAGCTGCTCTAAGCTTTCCCTGGAGCCTTCTTCTCTCCAGGCTGAACAACCCCAGCTCTCTGAGCCAGCTCTCATATGAGAGTGCTCCAGCCCTCTGATCTTCGTCATGTCCTTATCATCACGGCCCTGCACGTTTAGCACTAACCTTCAAGAAATGATTCGTTTCTGCACACAGAAGCTAGGCATAATCTACTGAAACAGCTTTCAAATAGAACTGCTTTTGAATCAATTGCTACATTGACTTTTTAAACAGCTTTAGACTTACCTTTAGAAAATTGCTAAACTCTGCATCATTCCTCTAATTTTAATTCATTACGTTCAGCAAGTGGAAAGTGCTTCACCACAGCCTGTAAGGGTATCAGGGTGCTCTGGCCTGTTGAGCATCTGTCTGTTGAAGTGAGTCTCTCCAATAAATCAAGTCTTTCTTCTCATCCTTCTTCTCCAGACTTTCACAGGCAGGGAAAGATTTGGTGCTTCATAGATCTGTGCAGAAGAGGAAGAAAGCTACTTCCCTTCTGCAGGATCTTTGTTTCTTTGAGTGCCAGCGTTTGTTTTCATAAAGCAGTGACACCTTTGTGCAAATGGTACTAGAAATGTAACTGTTAATTTCAATGCTGCAGTATACCAGCTCACCTTATTAACCTTAAAAAAATGGGCTTAGAGCACTCTTACCTCTCAACACTTGAGGTCTGTTCAGCTCAGATTGCCTTGTCTCAGAGGTTTAATTTGTTTTCCACTCTCTCTTTCTGGATGCCTTTGCAAGCAATCTCTATGCATCCTTGACTTCAGTTTTAAGACAGCCTTTTAACTTGTGTGTTGTTGATATGGCTTCAGTCTTCCCACCTGCTTTCAGAGTGCTTACAACTAGATTGTGTGGGGCAGCTTGGATAAGAGAAACATCTGTGCTGGTTTGGGCTGGAGCAGAGTTAATTTTCTTCACAATGCTGGTATGGGGCTGTGTTTTGGATTTGTGCTGAACACAGGGTCAATAATATAGAGATGTTTTTGTTATTGCTGAGTAGGGCTTACACAGAACCAAGGCCTTTTCTGCTTCTTATATTGCTATGATGGTGAGAAGGGTGGGGATGCATGGGAAGCTGGAAGGAGACACAGCCAGGACAGCTGACCGCAGCTGATGAAAGGGATATTGCAGACCATATGACATCATGCTCAGTATATAAAGCTGGGGGAAGAAGAATGAAATGAGAGGTGTTTGGAGTGATGGTGTTTGTCTTCCCAAATCACTGTATAAGCATCCCCTGCTTTCCTGGAACACCTGTCTGACCACGGGAGGAGTGAATTAATTACTCATTTTGCTTTACTTGTGTGTGTATGGCTTTTGCCTTATCTTTTAAACTGTCTTTATCTCAACCCATGAATTTTCTCACTTTTACTCTTCCAATTCTCTTTCTGATCTCGCTGTGGGGAAGTGAGCAAGTGGATATATGGTGCTTTGTTGCTGGCTGGCTCCAACCCTCAGCTTGAAATAGGGCTGTGGCTGCAGCAGATTAGGTCAGTCATGTTTATGTTTAAGAAGTCTTGAAAACCTCCAAAACCACAGATTCTGGCTGCCCCATGAATAACCAGTTTCACTGCTGTGCTACCTTCCTGGTGAATGTATCTTTTCCTAATGTCCACCTTAAGCCTCCCAAGCCGCAACTCAGCTCCATCTTGAGCTTCTGCAAAGATGAGTGACACCCATCAACTTTTAGCTGCCATTTGCACAGACGTGGGCTGATCACCCAGCCCCTCTGATAACCTCTTCACAAGACCAAAGTCCAGCTCCTCACATACATTCTGTGTTCCAAACCTTAACTTTTCTCTGCTGGACCCTCTCCAGTTTCTTCATGGCCCTATCTATCTTAAGGACTCCTATCTGCACATGCATGGGGATTCATCAGTAATACTGAGAGAAGGAAGCTAAAAACTTCCCTCAGTCTGCTTGCCATGATCCTAACACTCGACAGTCCAAAACCTGCCCTATTTGCAGTAGTACCACACTGTCAGCTTGTACTCAGCCTGGCATTCCCTGTTTTCTCTGGATTGTCTTCAGCAGGACTGCTGTTCATGCAGTCAGTTTCGATGCTGATTCAGTATTTTGCACTTCTTATTGAACTTCATGTCTCCATTCTCCCTAACGATTAGCTCAATGTTGGATTGCTAGACGTTTATCATAGTCAGCAGAAGTCTGCTTTTATAAAAAATATCTAGTGACTTGCTGAACACATTCACTTTATTATGCCCTCTTTTATGACATGCATACAGGCATTGTTCACCTTTCTGGACTTATAGCAATATAGCTTTTGGGATGCTAATAGAAATTCATGACTTGTTCTCTTGGCTTGTACCTAAAAGACCCTGGACAGCCCTACTTTTATATTCTGTCAGAATAAATCCTGTGTACAATAATATCACTATTTGTCTTGGTCTACCTCAAATCTGTGTTCCTGTCTGAACACAGTCTTCCCTACTTTATTTTATTATCACGAAACACAGTGTTTCTGTTCATCTCAAATACCAGTGGGCTGTGCAGAAAAAACTGTGATGTACTGTACCTGTACTGATACACTTCCAAAGAACCAACAGAACAGCTCCCTATTGACCCTTGTAGATAGCAGCAATTTTATGAGGGTTACCAAAGACTTTCTATCCTCGGCTCCAAGTATGTCTTCGTGACACAACTACATTTCAAACACATTAAATTTTTTTTGAGCCCCATCTGCTATTTGCCTAGATGTGTCTATAGGGGCCACAGAAGTGTCTCTCTGTGACAATTTAGAAATATCTGCTCTGTTCTGTTTAGCAGATGGTCATGTGAGTGTCAAAAGTTTTATTGAAGTGATGTCACATAAACTACTCACTTCATCATAGCAAACTGGTATGAAAGTTTTCATTTAGTAGAGAAGAACAAAACCTGCTCTTCAGAAGTCCAGCAATTATGCAAGAATTCTGGTTTGTAAAAGAAGTTGTGAATGTAAATACGTTATCAAACTCTAATTGTGACTACTTAATGAATTGCAAATATTTAGCGAAGGCATAAACAGAAAACAGGTGTTCTCTGCTGCCTAGACTTCATTTCCCACTTTCCTGAATCCTGTTTTATTTGCTTTATGGTTATTATAATGGCTGCCACCAAGCGCTGCCACTTCAGTGTGCTAACCGTGACTCACAGAAGCGCCTCATAAATTACATCAATGGGAAAGCAGATGAGCACATGAAGAGGAGGTGCAAAACTCATTAGTCATGCAGTCTCCTTTTCTGGGTACTGAATTGCCTGACAGAAAAGCATTGTGAGCGCCTCGTGCATCTGTCAAGTCCACCAGATGCCAATCTTACTCTTGCAGTTTTTGTGAAGGCTATGAATCGATATGCATTATTCAGTATTGTAAAACAGGACCTCAATTAAGCAGCCGACTAAAGCAGAAGGAAAAAGGTAATCACCCAATACACAGTGACTTTCCTCAGACAAAGGGAATAATATAGATTTTGCCACTTGAAGCAATATCTAGATCACAGTCCATTTATTTCTTTTTCATATATTACCTTGCATAGTGATTCTGTTGAGGACAGGTATTCTGGAACAACAAAATGAAATGAAGAATCTGTGAGCTAGACATTGATTTTGATCAATCTGCATGAAATGAAGTGCATCAGTGTACTAGATCAAAATCAGAAAAGCACACAGGATAACACTCTGTCTGTATTTTTGGGGATGAGCCAGCATCTTCACATATAACCTATGTGATTTCAGGGGTTTATAGCATACCTATAATCATTCACCTAAGGCTGAAACTGTGTAAGACCTTCAAATAGCTGTCCAGGATTCTTTTTTCTTGGTTTATTTCCACAGAAGGATCCTAGTACATTTACATAGGAGCNAAAAAAAAAAGTACAATATCTTTTATCTTAGCAGCTGCAAAGGTGTTTCCTTTGTGAAAGAGTCACTAAACTTGACAGCAGAAAGGACTGCAATCTACCAAATCCATTCTCATAAACTGATCTCACAGTCAGATCAAGCTCCCATTTAGTGATCAAGTAAAAATGAAACTCAAAGGCTTTACCAACACTAGCGAATGTGAAAATGAATCCACACTATCCCTTAGACTGAAAAAAAGAGACCACTTACAACAAGCTGAAGAAATAAAATAATGACCATGAAAGCTTTAAAGGAACAGCAGATAGAATACAGAGAAAAATCTCACCATCAGAAGGCCTTAGCCCCATGAGGAGGCATGACACAGGGGTTTGTCTATCCTGAAAATATTGGTCTCTCTGAACAGAGTATAATACAGGTTTTCTGATCCCAGAAAAATACTAAAAATTATGACCTTTTTTTCTACATGAGGATGCATTGAGTCAGAACTGGGTTTCATATGTCCAAATGACCTTATATTATAACCGAATATAAACCTGCCTCTCCTTCTCCCAGTTCTCTGCATTCAGAACAAATGCAAATATGAACATGCTGAATCTGGTCCCTGCAAGAGGTCCCCCAATCAGGTCCCTGCAGAAGCTTCAGGAGTTCTCTGGCACCAATTTATCCAGCTATCTGACTCTGGTTTGTAGCTGACAAGTTTGTCTTGTTTACAGCTAAAAGGGATATGTGAGTATTTCTTGGCAGTAGAGCAGATGTACCCAAAAGGACAAAGCCATTTGAGTCTACTTTTAAGTACTAATTGTTCAGGTGAAGTTCTAACCAGCTTAAAAGAACTGCAGCACTTAGGCAGACCAAGAAAAGAGGGAAATAAGCAGTAAGTGGTGTTTGCTTCTGGCATCTTTTGGTTCTCCTCAGTTTTCACTTTACTTTGCTTTTGCCTCTTGGGCATGAATACCCTCTTAAACTTGTTTCTGTAACTCAAGAACAGGATGTGCACAGAAACTTTTGCAGAGGCACAATATGTCTCTCTGCAAACCAGCCTATTCTTGCATTCATTCTACTTCTTTTTTTTCAACAAGGATAGCACTTTATCTCCAAAAATTTGCCACGGTTCTTCTCCTCATTGTAAGAAATGTTATATAAAAAAATTCAGCAGCTGACCTGCACACATCTGATTGTACAATTAGGACCACTCTAGAGAAATGCACCAGTAAAATAGAGCATTGATCAAGGTAATGTTACTATCACAATAACAGTGATACTAAGAAAAATCCGGTTCATGAACAGTGGACTTCTTCATTAATAGTCCACAAACTATATGCATATTCTGCATGTTTTATTAGAGTGCTTTTGCCAAATTGATATGTTGACTGCTTTATATGCCACAACAATTAACAATACACAGATTAACAACTGCCGTCTTTAGGAGCTAAAAACGTAAACTTAGCTGCCAGCTAAAATGCTGTCTTGGGAGGTGGGATGTGTTGCTGTGAAAATGTTCATATTATATGTTGTTTACAGCCCTTTTATGAAAAATACTCTTCCTCATGGTAACTGAAACTTGCAAGGAATTTTCTGTGATAGACTGCAGAAGGAGCATTGCTGTGAATGGATAAATCTCTGCCTTCAAAGCATTAAACAATGTGAAAGCTTGATAAACACACGCACTTTAGGAAAGCTCAAATCTGGCAGGACTGGGAGAGGAGCAAGGATCTGGAGCCTGCTAAATCCAAAAGCACCTTGCACTGCTTGAGGAGCAGCGTCATCAGCAGTCAAGAGAGACAACCCTTCATCTCTGCTTGGCATTGGTGAGACATATCTGGACTGCTCTGTTCAGCTCCAGGCTCCTGAGGACAAAAAAAGATGTGGGCTTATTGGAGCAAGTCTGGCACGATGTCACAGAGATGATGAAACATCTTCAGCATGAGGGAAGGCTGAGAGAGCTGGGGGTTGTTCGTCCTGAAGAAGAGAAGGCTCCTCCCAGTAGCTGGAACTGATTAAATGGCTTTGCCTTCATCCATGACATTGTCCTTCACGTGTCCTTCAAATGCCCATTCATTTCACCTCCCTGCCTGACCTGGCTTGTGTAAGTGGAACTGAGCAAGGCCAAGCAAGGCTCCATGCAGCTGAGAGCAAGAGGACTGGTTGCAGAAACTCCACACAGTCTTTGTAGGCCAAAGGCAACTCAGGCCAAGCCCCGGGCTCCAGGATACAGCTGTTAGGTGTTGTGGGCTTTTCATTCAAATCATTGGGACACCATGGAGGACCTTGTCACAACCCATCAGAATGGGTGTTTCTGTAACATTGTATAATGTGTGCCCATGTGCTCTGTGCCCTAGGTCCTTGTGTCAAGATGGTTGAGTTTGGCAGAAAGAGCCAGTTCTGCCATGCACTTACCCATATTTCCTGTTTCAAGTGGGGACGGGAATTGCATTTGCATTTTTCTCAGAGAAAACTAGCTGGACTTACTCTGAGATAGTGCTTGGAAACAAATAAACCTACGTGTGTATGTATTTTGGGCAACCAGGGAACTGGCATGGGGGAAACCCTTAAGTTACCTGATAGGACAGATGTTCCAGAGAAGATTTTGGATTATCTGAAGTCATGATTCGACATACGCTGGATCAGAGATCTGGATCCAGGGACAAAAGAAATTCCTGAAACACCATGAAAGTGGTTGATAATTTTGCTGAGAGAGCAAATCTATTTAGCAAAGTGAATTTGAACAATGGGTAGCGCGTTTACCTCAGTGAAGTTGTCATTTCTGACAAACAGCCTTTCAGTGGTTGATGTATAGAGACAAGCAGCAAAGTAAATGTTTGAATGCACATGAGAAGTCAGACCCTTTTTATACCAAATGTGAAAGAAAACCTCAGAATACACTCTGCAAAAAAGTTAAGCACGGGCTCCCTCAGATGTATTAAGAAAAGCACAAACTGACTCTAAAGCTGTTCAGATTTGTCTTTGGCTGTAAACTTCTGCCTCCATGCTGTCACTTATTTCTCCTGCATTCCACACCATAAGCACACCCAGTTCTTCCCTGGGGAAGGAACTATCTCCAGTCCCTACCAGGAGATCCTTGTACTCATTTTTATAAGATGACTGTCAAAAACCAAGGTCACACTAAAAATCTAGATATTGTTGTCATATCTTCTCCAAAGGAACAATCCACACATGCATATACCTCATTGCATGAGTTTAAAAACATGTCTAAAAGTTGCTCAGAGGAATTTCTCCTTCTCAAGACNGTTGTTGTTGTTGTTGTTTTCCTGAAGTAAGGTGCAGCACTGCAGTTGCCTTTGCACACGTTTCCAGTGAGGTACTTATTATAGCTGTAATGATGGACATTACTTTGCATGGACAATCAGCACAGGTAAAGTTGTTAAAAAAGGTTGTTTACAGTTGTTCCAAATTATCTCTCCCCAAATACATAAATTTTCGTTGTCAGCAAAATAACTGTAGTCCAGTTTGTGTTCTCATGAGACCTAACTTTAAAGATGGAAAAAACTTTGGATTTTTTGGGTAAGGTTTATTTTAGAAAAGGCGTCAAAAGATCCACCCCAAGGTGATATCAATGTGATACCCCATCATTAAGGGAAATTTCTTGTAACAGGAGCTCAGAGACCAGGGCATGAAAAGAAAACCAGACTAGATCTGCATCCAAAGGCTGGTGAATGAGTTCTAAGAGAAAGGATATGAGCACTTTAGAAGGAATGACATGCAGAGAGGGAGAGTCAAAATAAGGTAGGCCAGAAAAAAAAGAAAAAGCCCCATTATTTATCCATTGTAAAAGAAAAGCAGTGATTACTGCAATAGATCAAAGAAATAGAAAGGTGGAATAAAATTGCTTGGTTTTCCATGTAAAAAGGAAGAAGCAGAAAAGCTTAGTAAGATAAAAATGTAAGAAAAAGTTCAGGTAGATGCCATCATTGACAATAACCATTGTGGTAAACAACTGTGTTCCAAGGGTACGTTTATAAAATAATTTCGGATACCTATAGTGGTCTGAGCTTCCTATTTTGCTGTCTCAGCATTAGGTCTTCATCAGCAAATTTATATAAGGGAGAAGAAAATTAGTTTAGTAGGTGACACCCACGTAGATGATTCTGTGGTGGATATGCTTTACCCAGTTTAGTTTTCATTTACTGAATGCAAAACAAGGCATTTGCTGTACCTGAAACACTAAATTAAGGACATAATCATTCCAAGCTGTTACAATGTTGGAAATGAAAAACAAATTCATGGTACTAGTTGACCTACCCTGACACCCACAAGTTCATAGTCCTGAGTAACTTTCACTATTTGCAGAAGTCTGAGATTCTTGTAGTGTTCCTGGGAACCAAAAAATGCTTCAGACTCAGTGTGCTAAAATGAGAAAGAGCATTCTTATAAGCTACTGAAATCCATATACTGTCTATGTGGAGGTTATATACCAAATATATGCGTATATATATAGAGGTCATGTACCCAAGCGAGAACCACTGTTTCTCACCTGTGTCCTGCCTTGCAGTCCAACCACCGCTATTCCCATTTTGTTGCCAGTTGTTAAAGACTTCAAGTGTTTTCCAGGTTTGTGTCAGTCATTTGTGAATCAAGATGCAAAACACGTGTCTTCTTCCCAGCTTGTGGCTTCCTGTCACAACCAAGAAAGGGCATGAGAGATACGGAATCCTATGAGAAGTTGGGAAAACCAGCAGGATTTTGTCCATGAACTTCCTGTGTCTAATTGCAGCACACAGGCAAGTAACCTACACACACATCAGGAAAGGTGAAGGGAAGGTGCTCACACACCAAAGTACTAGAGCAGCCTGGCAGCATCCAGTGGCTGACTGGAGAGAGCCACTGAAGGCAGCCAGAAAATGAAGTTTTCATTTCCAGAGTAGATACAGACTACATTTCAGGTTCTATTGCTTGAACAATTATAGCTTATTAGTATCAAAAGTGAGAAGAAAATGTTGGTTAATTTCATAAAAAGCCTTATCATGGAGGTAAAATGAAGCTGTGAGGTATTAATAGATTGTGGCACAGTGAAGTTGTGGCAATATCATGAAGTAAATCAACAACAATCTGTTTTGATAAATTCAGACAGTTTCTAGAATATGTTTAACAGTGTACCCATCTCGTACTCTTCCTGTTTATTAAATCTTTTCTTTGTTTATTAAATCATTTCCCATTCATTGATGTTGTTTGCTATCAGAAAGGACGTGGGGATTTTCATGAACACAACATGATGAGTCAACCATGCACCCCTGTGATGAAGCACGAAGAATACTGAAACTGCATAAGCAAGGGTGAAGCCAGCAGGTAGGGAAGTGTTTTCTCCTCTCTATTCAACACTGCTGAAATTCTGTTAAGAGAACTGTGTCCAGTTTTGCCACTCCACTACTATTTATGGGAAGGATAAGAGAAGGATCTTGTTGCTTTCTTCAAGTATTTAAAGAGAAGATTTAGAAAAAATGGAGACAGATGCTTTTCAGGGATAGAAATGATAGGGTGAGAGGAAACGGACAGACATTGCAAAGTGTGAAATTCTAATTAATTGTTAGGGGAAAAAATTACAATTAAGGATACTGCTGAGAGATTTCATTAAACGTCAACCTTCAGAATTATTTAAAACTCAACTGGTCAATGCCCTGAATAATGTGATCTAAGTTGATTCTGTTTAGAGGTAGAGTTTGGGCCAGATGATCCTTATGGATGCTTTCCAACCTATAAAATTCTATAATCCTATGATCCTGCTGATGCCTGCAGATAAAATAAAATCCTTTCTCATCTCAACAGGGTCAGATTATTTAGAAATCAATTTTTTAAAAAACAGTAGGTTAAATTCCCTAGTGATATTGCTGCTTCAAAGAATGGAATTGCATTGAATGTTCCTGAATTCTAAGTAAACCAAGTACCAATTTTAAAAGAAGGTAACTATTAGAAGAGTATCTATCCAGGACAATATGACATGACACAGTTTTTTGTTTAGAGACAGTGTTTAAATCCTAGATTTTTTAAATCCTGGAGTTTTTTTGGCCAACCAATGTTTAAGTATATTTGCAAAGTTGTGTTTAACCTGCTTTTGAATATAATTTCTTATGTTGCTGAAGTAAGTCTGGATTGTGATATGTCAGAAGAGGCTTTCAGAATTCAGGATGCATGGAAACCTAATCTTCAACTCAGCCTGAAGCTCTGAAACAATAATATGCACATTTTTATCTCAATTGTTCTTCCATAATTTATAGTGAATGTAATTGGACTGAGAGTCTCATAATAATGTGAACAGATGTCTTCACTTGTAATATGTTGTTCCGTATTAGATTCTATTTTTATTACCATTGAAATGGGCCTTTAATGCACATCTCCTTCCTGTGAAGTATGAAACAATTTAGAAGTTCAGGAGCAGTGTCTAACAGACAGATACAGATGGGAACCAGAAAAATTTTGTATCACCTGTTAGAGAAAAAAATCATAACTTTATTGTTGTTTACACTGGAGAGTGAAGATATCACCTCAACATTTCTTGGACATTCCTATTACAAAATTAATAGTACATGATGAGATGAAACAACCAAAGCAACAAGAGTTATCCTTGTCTACTGGGTATTTCCCATTGTCTGTCATAGAAGCTTTAATAAAAAGGACCAGACAAAAAGTCATTCAAAAATTTTAATAAGACTTGAACACACACCTAAACAAATTCAGTATTTGACGCAGCGCGACTTACAGTCCTCGTGGGCTCTAAAGGAGCCTGGCCGCTGAGGAGAAGGGTGAGGTGGCTATCCTCACTTGCCCGGAAATCTCAGGGAGAGTTTCTGTCGCGCTCGTCGATGGGGAAAACAGCGCCAACAGCTTCTCTGCCTTCGCGGTTTGTCTTCTGCCGCTGAGCTGCTTCTCCAGGCGTCGCCGCCTCTGTAACCTAGTAACAGCCGCTGCACAGCGCTCCGCCACTACTGCGCCGAGAACTTCGGGTGAGGAACAAAAGACGGACTCTCACAGCCAGTGCAGGTCAGGATAGGAAGGTTTATTAGAGTTCGAGGATGGCAGGAACTCAGAGCGTCCTCTTACTCCTGAGGGGACCTGGCTGCGAGAGCGCCGAAGAGCTCCGTGCAGCACCTTTTAAAGGGGGGCAGTTACAGGGGGAGAGTACAATCACGGGGCCAATTGTGGCTCTCTCGGGGGGGAGTCGGGGAAGGGAGCATTGGACTGACCCCCAATGCGATTCAGTTCAGGGTGACAGGCAAGGGAACAGTCCAGTAATATGTCGAACGGAGGGGAACTTTCTGGAACCGGGCGGTGGCTTGGGGGAGGATTGACAAGCTGAGGGGCAGGGGCTTGGGGTAACAGACAGGGAAGGGTCTGGAACAGGGGAGGAGGCATGCCCATAACAGAAGGCTTTTGGTTGGAACCTAGGCGGGGAGAACGGGGTAACAGAACTTTACAGAAAACGTGGGGGTAACAGAACATACCATTATAATCCGAAAAGGGGTGACAAGACATTTCAAATAACTGAAACGAGAAACTAAAACAAATAAAATTTTCACACCACCACAAGTATTGCTTGTATCAATAGAAGAATACCTTAGGAATACCTGAGTCTATTTTTGAAGATATCTGCAAAAAAGAAGGTCAAAGAAGTAACTTCAGACTCTGCCTTCTGTAGTGATGCACAGATTTGCCTAAATCAGACAGGATTTGGTACCTGCTCCCCACTTCATAACTGCAGTTCATCTCAGTGTAATTAGTACTTCACGTGACAGGTCCACAGAGGCATTCCATAGGCATTCTACATCAGGTAGAATGAGAACTCTGGATGCAGATGTATCATAGAATCATTGAATAGAATATGCGGAGTCAGAAGGAACCCATCAGGATCATTGAATCCAACTCCTTGCCCTGCACAAGACACCCCAAGAATCACACCATGTGCCTGAGAGCATTGTGCAAATGTAGATCCTTCCCAAAGCAACACTGCATCTATGCTGAGTGCACTCCTGAGCTGTCCATAGCACTGCCGAAAAACAGTGCACTCCTCATGTCCATGGGACACCACTGTACAACATTCCTGTGCAGCTGGCAGATTCTGCCTTGCAATGCATTGCAAGAGGAGGAATTTACTGCCACACAGTGAGCTGCTGCCAGAAGGAAAGTTGTAAAACCATTATTAGGTTTTTCATAGGGAAACCCTTTAGGTATTGTTTTCAGGGAGATAAGAAGTTCAATTTAATGACTTAAATTGCTTGTCCAAAACATGTTCCCACCTGCAGAACTTTTTCACTTCACTCCAGTGAATTGGAACGGCCAGTCTCTCTGCTCTCCATTCCTGTACCTACTATCTGCCCCCAAAGGCGCCACAACAAATTGGCACTGAAGAGACTGGGGCAATTTTGGAGGAGATTGAGAGGGCTAGAAGGACGGCTGTTTGGGCAAGGTACCCCAAGTACTGCAAGCAAGACAATGAATGGTGCTGATCCTGAGAAAGCATGATGAGCGTGCATGTGGAGAGCCACCACTAGAGCTCTGGGCAGGTAAAATGCCTACCAGGAATGACAGACCCTCTCCCTCTTCTCGCTATACCTGTGATCTAGAAGAGTATTAGTACCTCTTGTTTCAGAAGCAGGTTAATCACAAATAAATCACAAGTATGTGGTTCATACGGATGCTTTCAAAAGGTATTAGCTAGAGTTTGTTCAGCACTTTGAATTTTTCTTTGATCCATTAACAGCACAATTTAGCGGGAACAAGGAAGAAATGTCTTGAGTAGCATTGCCCTAGAGCTGGCAGAAGCACTCATCGTTATCTATGAACAGATGGCAAGCTCAATAAATAATATTAAAGCCAATTCAAGAGAATGCAAGATTTTTAGGACAAGGGTGTTACATTCCCCTGCCCTTTTGTCAACTTTACTTTTTTGCCTCCCTCTTCCTTCCTTTGTTTTAATTTTCTATCCCTCATGCTAGTTTAATTTGTCTATTTGTTATATTTTTTTCTCCCCAATCTCTTTTTACTTTGCATATTTTTCTTTTAGGAGACAAGGGGATGATGGTACTTCCTGATATAAGTGAAAGAGCCAACAAAGACAGTGGCAAATTGCACATGCTTAGAGAATACTCTTATCTGTCTTCAAATAAGAGTTATTTATTTAAAAAAAAAATTAGAATGCTACCTGACTGAGTGGTGAATAAAAATTATAACAAGGCACTCTGGCTGTTCAGTAACAACTGCTATTCTCATTTTATTGCACTGGAAGTCCTTCCAAGTTGCTCCTGCAGATGGTTATTTTCCCCCTGAGTTGCACAACAACAACAAGAGAGGGTTAAATTGACTTTTCCCAGGTATCCTTGCCTTTCAGCAATATAAAGTCTGAAAGAGACTAGGCAATGACAATAAATCAGCAAGAGTGCAGCGTGTTTTGCCAAGTTTTGTTTGGCACATGAAGAAGAACAACATCTCACACCAGGAGAAGAATAGGCACTCTAAGAGATTGTTAAACAACAAAGACTCTATGTGCTATCTTGTTTGGCTGGTCTTGTTACCAAGTATTGACATCCTGGAGAGATTTGAAAGCAGAGAGTTAAAAATGATCTCAATTCTGAGAAGATGCATGACAAAGTAAAGCAATAACTGCCTGTATCTCTTATTTAAAACTCATGACTTTATTCTACAAGTAGTTAAAACTCATTAACACCAAAAAAGAGAAACATTTATAAGGATAAAGATGATGAAATCACAATAAAAGAAGAGAAATTTAGATTGCAGTGCAGAAAACCTTTCTAGCAGTGAGATATAGTATTGGTTGACATATTTTAATTCTGATAGAATTTGTATAAGTATATAACCAGAGCTGGTTTTTTTTTTTTTAATCTACATTCTAGCACTATATTCAATTAGCCAAATTGATTTTTAGTGCACTCTCTTTTAGCAATGAATTGCAAAATGCTCAATATTCCATCTCCTTCAATAGGGGTCTATGTGCACTCTTCTGCTTCTTCAAAAATAACAGAATTACTTTGGGATAAAGAATGCCTGAGCTCACATTAACTTTTTTTTTTTATCTCAAAAAGCAAAATAAAGATACTTAGAAAAATAGATAGCAAAAAAAAAAGAAAAAAGGGAAATATAATCTGGTATTTCTGTGCTCATCTTTGAATGATGAAAATTGTAAATGAAGGATGGGTAGCTGATGATAGAATCATCTACCTTATACAAGGATGTTACTAGATAGTATTTCAAGCTGAACAACAGTCTCTCAGAAATATTTCGGCATATCATTGTAAAAACCACCAAAAACCCCACATGATTTTTATTTAATTTATTATATTTGTTGAATAATAATATTATCTGGTTGATCTGTTCCTGATAATTTTTGAAGATATGGGTGAGAGTTCATAGATTTTTAATATTTGAGGAGGGGGGCAGGGGTGTTGTATTAGATGAAGCTATATTCTTTTTTTCTTGAATAAACAATATCAGCTTTAACACTGTTATTTCCTTGTCCATAGTACAAAGTTTTTAATCTCTGATCAACCATCCTAAACTCAAATGGGACCTGAATGTGTTCAGCATTTCCCAGCATACATTCAAAGCATACAGAGAAATTCTTATGCTTTTCTGATTGTCTGTCTCATTACATGAACAGATGGAAAATACTGCATGGTTTTAAAATTATCAATAAATCTAATCTATACTACATTCTACTAAAGTTTGAATGCACATTATCCCATTGGAATAAACAAAAATGTTCTTTTACCATGTATGCAGTATTTACTTCTTATTTATTGCTACTGTTTTGGCCTTTCTGGCTGTCCAAGAGTCTTTGCCACGTTACCAGGGTGACTGCATTATTCTGTCCTTCTTTTGATCCTTGAAAATGGGAAGAAAATACTCTATTAACAAGCTTACCCAAAAAAATAAAAAAAAAGGTTGAGTTATTCCCTTTCCCATTTTAACATTCAGACTACAAGATAAACAAGCAAGGGCACAATTACTGTAGAAATATGTCCTGGCCAGAATGTTTAGTAATGCAGTCTTGCAGTATTAATGATGTTCCTCATGCATGTGTGTATTTTCATCTGTGATATGAAAAGCCAAAGGTTTATTTTTGAAATCTCCATTCTTGTTTCACAGAATAGAAATTCAAATGCTCACACAGGTGGAAATTCTTATTATGGCCATAATCTGATTCACTGCATTAGGATGCCACTTTAGCTGTAATAGTATTAATACCTTGTGCCACTATTAAATTAACAGGAAAAGCAAGTTAAATGAAAATAATGTAATTTATAGCAAGAAAGTTGCGACTCAACCCCCATTGCTGAATTATCCTGATCGATTATATCATCAATCACAATCTGGAACATTTTTGTTTTGTTATCTCAGGACTAGGTCCTTCTTTTAATCTCATGAATTTTTATTCTGGGAATTTTTCTGCTGGTTCATTTGCAGCATTCCTATCTTAAATTTTAGAACAATTTTGTATCCTTGAATTGGTTTTGTGTTACAATATATTGATACTTCATGTATCCTGCAAGATGGAAATGGTAGAGAAATAATAAATTGGTGATAAGTATTTTTTCTACATTTGGCTTATTTTTTCTCTGTCTCTTCTGTATCCTCTTCTGTTTTTATTTCTGCTGATTGTCTCTTTGCCTTCCATCTTCTGAAGCATTTAAAAAGGGTTTATTCTTAGTTTTCATGCCTGGACTGTCTTAGGATACTTTTACATTTAATCCATCAGTACAGATCATCCTTCCTATTTCCTCATTATTGAAGGATTGTTATGGTCCTTGCTCTTGTTTCTTTTACACTACCATTCAACCATTATAATTCCTTTCTTGCCTTTCTGAAGTTCTCCCCAGTAAGTGGAATGTCTTCTGGACTTCCAACATAATGGATGATCAGAATGAGCTGTTTGCTACCTGGGAGAGTGGTTTATTTAACTGATAGCTTCTTTTTAAAAAATCGTGGATTCAGAGAAGGGTTTGGGCTGGAAGCTCATCTCCTAGTTACCTGCTCCAAGCAGAGCTAATTACAAAGCTGGATCAGGTTGGCCAAGGCCTCATTCTGGACAGTTTTAAAAACTTTGAAGGAGAGTGATTCTGTCGCTTGTCTGGGCAGTGTTTAAACCTGCTTTAGTAAAGATTTCTCTGCCCCATTCAAAATGTCTGCTGCTACAAATTGTGGCTGCTGTCTCCCATCCTTTGACAAGCTCTCACCTTGATGGTGTCCCTGTTGAAACTGAATGGATGCAGGGACTCTCTGTTGCTCCCACACTCTGCATATGTTATGATTACTCTCGCAGGATGACTCTGCAACAGCGATATCCTCTGGCCCTGCTCAGAACCAGGCCAACAGATGTTGACAGTATCTAAATATTAGTCGTAATCCATGGCATTTAAATAGACTATATGGTCTGTTGTGTTTCTGGAGGGGGCTAATGACCCTTAGTGTGCCTATGTCAATATATATTCAGATACTTTAATCCTCCCTTTAAGTAATACAAGCCCACAGCTCTCAAAATAGTTTCATTTCACAGAAAAAACCCTAATTCCTTTAAAGTGATCTTTCCCCCCACCTATTTTTGAAAATGCAAGTTTGTTTTTTGCTGTATTGCAGGTGGTAAGAGTATCTGAAGAGGACAAAAGACCATATTTTAAATATCCAGAAATAAATAAGCTGGATCAATATACTGTAACAGATTGTTTTGCTCATTAGAAGGTAAAAATAAAAAGGAAACTTGTCAATCTACCAAAAATCTAGCCTTTCAATAAGGATATAATTGGAACAAGCTGTCAAAAACAACTTTGAAATTAAACTCACAGCAGCTGGTACTCAATACATTTCATGACAGGTCATCAAAGATAAAAATTTACCTCTATATGTTACTTCTTTCATCTCTGTCAGATATTTCAAAATGTCCAGGATTTTTAAAGCAATATTAACTATTTCGTGTTAGAATAACACACAAATTGTGCCTTTATCTTAATTGGAAGATTTTCCTTTAGAGGAATACTTCACTGTATTGTAACTGTAGTAGATTTTGCTACTCTTAGTATTAATCCTTTTCTAACCCATCCCTTAGGGCCTTGAATAGTCCTCAGTTTTGTTGTAGCTTTATGTCTCCAGCAATAGATGATTTACTTCCTCCTCTGTAAATAATAGGCAATATTTTCTATCAATCAACAGACTGTGGATACCATCTTACGTGTGAATATTAGGCATTCAAACTTACAAATCCAGAGGTATTTAGAAAGAGAGAGGCTAGTATTAACAGTTAAATCTGATAAAGATCACCACAATGCTGGTCTGCAGCTCACTATTAAAAAAAAAATCACCTCTTTCATAATACCCTCATTTTAAAGGTACAATGAATGATTGTTTCTTTTCCACATGGAAAAGTCTCTTAGATATTTCCTATCCCTCCAAAACCCCCATAAAATAGTATAAAATTCCCTAGGTGTCTAGTTTCCTCATTCAAGATAATCCATCCATTCAGACAAAATGCTGTCTCAAGTGTGACATATCTGCACTGCAAGGACCATCAGTGATGATTGTAAAGCAGAGTGTGACCTCTGAGGGTGACTGCACATTCCCAGGCCATTGCTTGAACTTGGGAAGCTGGAGCTAGAGATTAAAGAAGCCTTGCTCCCCATGGGTATCTGCCATGCACCTGTTAGAAGGTTGCTAGAAATCCAGCTCATTAGTTGGTTTTCACACACTCCACTCTTCTGTCATCAAGGCTGGTGAATGATTAAAACTTGCTGGTTACCTATTTTTGTATTCATTGTGTTTTGTACCCATCTCTGCATTGCCCCAAATCACCTTTATTGATCCCTTTTGGCATTTGCAAAAAACTATAGTGGTGGGGAGGATGTGCTACAAAAGTGATAAATGGATGGGAGCTAGCAACTGGGGTCCGCTTGGGTCAGGGGACTGTGCTACACCTCAAGAGGTCCCTTCAAGCAAAACTCTTCCTACAATTTTAAGGAAGTGTGTAAATCTATTTCAAAGAAACAGGCTCAGGCCAGGGCTCCAGACTGAACTTGCTACAAGCTGTCACTCGCAACACTCTGGCATGATGCTGTTGTTTTGTTTTTCTTTTTAATTCCCGAAAAATTCGACTGATTGCTCCTCTCACTGCTGCCCCGGTGTGTGAAAGAGAGAGAAGGAATGGGTAGGGTTGAAAATAAATTCATTACACCTGCACCCCCTGCACTCTTATTCTGTAGCCTTGCCAAGGTGTCAAGGTTCATAAGGAAAGGTGTAATCGCAAAGAATTACTGTAGGCCTGTAAGCCTTGAGCTGTCTTAACAGTATTAGTTTCACTAATAAAGGATCCTGAATTGATTAAATTAGAATTTTTTTTTTTTTTTCAAAATACAGAATACTCAAGAGTTAAGCAAACCTTTTGTCTTCATCTTATAAGAATAAGACTGCATTTTTTGGAATCATAGAATCACTTAAGTTGGAAAGGACCTCTAAGATCACAAAGTCCATGACTATCATGATATCACAAGATTCATCTAGCAGTTGGGTAACATTTTATGGGAAGGTCTGTTGCCTCAGTATTGAAAGTGAAATATATTTTTCAGAGAATGAGTGCAATATTTTTTTTTGTCCAGTTTCAGTTTATTAAATCTCTGTGCAACAGAATAAGATTTGCTCTCAGTGTTCCCTAAAAGTCTCTTTGCAGTATTTTGCAGACTGACTTAGATATACAAAATTAAGTACAGAGCTGTGTTCTTTTGACCTGAAATCTTTGACCTGTGAGATAGAGTGACATTGTTTCTGCTTGAGGACCAATTCAGCTAATTGCTGAGTGATGACTGTGACACAGCTGGTACACGATTTTGTTCCCAAGGTAACTCTGCCATTCAAAGTGATTCAGAATCAATCATTTGTTTTATAGGGAGACAGCAGGTGTTACGTGCAGCACAGGGGGAAAATAGGCATTTTTACTGAGAGGGTCATCCTTTTATTAAAATATCCTTTCATCTTCCTTTGTGTAGTAGAAGGCACATTTTCAGTGTTATAGCTGAAAGGAACATAATGTTTTCAATAGGAAAGATACTCAGGAATTTCTCCTTTGCTTAACACAAGTTCCTTGGGACTAACATAACATAAGCATAAAAAGCTGTAATAAAACTGCAAAGAAATACTTTTATATTTTCTCTTAGCTTCAGCAAAACCATAGAGCCTTTCCCTGTGCCCTTTCCCTTTTCCCTCACCTGAAAACATTGGTTCACAACAACAGTCAATAAGCATCTTTATATCTAAAACCCACAGCAGAGACCATCTCATTAAATACTAATGTTCGGCAGTTAGGACTGAGTTCATCTCCCAGCAAAGTCTAATGGATTTCTGTGTTTACAGTCAGAGGTGCTGGACTGCATTTGCAGTGCTGAAATTGTTGCTGGGGAAAGAAAAACCTTCTACACAAACAATTACATATGCCTTCTTGTTCTTGAGACAACATCAGAAAAATAAAATGTAGAATTTGTTCCACTCCCTCTGAGTGAAAGAAGCGTAATTTTTCAAGTGGTCAAACAAGAAACAATTTTAACACAGACCCTAGCCCAACATCAGCATTTATTAGAATAAAAGAAAGAAATACTATTATCTTCCATGCATTGAACTATATCTAAGACTGAAACAAGGACATGGGTTTTGGATTACTGATCACTTTTTGTAGTTGTACTAAACAATCCTTGATTTTCATCAGGTTTTACATGCAGGTAAATCCCCCAGAATTTGGCCTAATATCTCAAAGGAAAAACTTAAAATACTGAACATGACACAAAAGAAGAATGTCTGGGTTTGGTGAAAAATATATTTTAAGAGCTGCACAAAGAGGTACTCTCTCCATTATTTTCTAAATGTTTTCTGGGCTTTGTTTGTTTAAGAAAATCATAAAATGTTTTTTCAATTATATGAAACCAAGATTTCTTAGCTAAGAGCTGTGAAGAAAATCTGTAATTGAATTTCAATAAATTGACTTTTCTCTTAAAGCTGGTTCCTTTTTAATCCAACCACAAACCAGCATTAGCATAAATTCCTGTGAAACAAGAGAAGACCCTGTCAGATTAATTTAAAGCTATAGGAAATCCCTTTTCAAGTTTATTATAATTTTACAAGTTAGTTACATTTTAAAAATCAGTGATTTTTTTTTTGATTGTTGTATTGCTTGGAAATATTTCTTATAAATTCAATATCTTCCTTGACATTATTTTTTTCCAGTGTATGGTGGGTTACCTTTGGCCAACAGCCAAACTCCCACCCAGCCACTCACTGTGCTCACCATGGAAGAGAGGGTGGAGGGAAATGGGAAGACCAGGAGTGAGAAATCTTGTGGGTGGAGAAGACAAGGAGATCCTTTACTATTTACCTTCTTGGGCAGACCAGATTCAGTCTGCGGGAAATTAGTTTAATTTCAGTTAAAATACATATCTAATTACTGATTTGGTAGTGGGAAACAAAAGGAGAAACAGTACAACAGCACCTTTCCTCAAGCCCTTTCCCAGGCTCAGCTTCACTCATCCAACCCTGAGCCCTCTTCCCAGAGTGGAACAAGAAGATGGGGAATGGGACTTGCCATCAGTCTACAAGAGCTCCTCTCTGCTGGTCCTTTCTCATTGTGCTGCTCCCTTGATCCTGTCTGGCTCCTTCCCAGGCTGTGCTCCTTCACAAACTGCTCAAGCATGAGTCATTCCCATGGGCTCCAGGCCTTCAGAATAGTCCTGCTCCCACGTTGGTCCTTCATGGACTGTCATGCATTTCTCCTATTCTGTTAATACAGGCACTGTGATTTTTTGTGAAAGCCCTAGCCTTTTGCAAAAAACCTACCTAAAACCAAAAGATTACAGCATCTAACCTCGCATCTATTCCACACAGAGTTGTATGTTCAATTACTTTTGTCAGTTTTTATCTTGTGTCAGTAACTTAGAGGCTGTCTTGCATTAGAATTGAATAGTTATTTACTAGGCTCTTTTTTTTTTTTTTTTTTTTGTAGTGGTGTCTCTATGATCCTGACTATCATTTTGGTTATGCTGCAGAGATCTAAAGATGCATTGTATCTGTCTTTTGAACTATTAGAACATGAAGCATAGGCAAATCAAAGAGACAGGTGAAGTGAAATTCAGGAAAGAACTGCATTTCTATGATAACCTCATAGCCTCAATAGAAAAACTAAACAATTTTTTGATTGAAGAAAATAAGTGTTGACTGACTTTTGCCCTCCTGCCTGCGTAGGGCTCATAATGTTGATATTGAATCTCTGATTCTGCAAAACCACCATGTGAATTAAGTATGTCAGTAATCAAATCGGAAGTCCAAAGTGCATTCTTTAAAAACAAGCCCTTCAGTACAGACTGAAACCTATTGAGCTGCACACATTAGGGATGGCTTAAATAAATTTGTAGAGGTGTTACTACATAAATGAGACCTGGCTCCAATGGAACTCTCATTGATTAGTGTATGACAGTGGAAGACAAAGCCTTTTACCAATACAGTTTCTCCCCACAAAGCAGCCTTAGTTTTAAAAATAACCAAGATACGATTTTAGGTGCATTTTTATAGATCCTTATTTCCTGTTTCTTGAAAAAGACAACATTTTAATATAATTTACAAGTTCTAGAATATATTGAGTGGTGAAAGTTGGATTTTTTATAGAAGAAACAACTCTAGCTGTATAGAAGTATTGATACTGCCATTATAATCTCCTCAGGATCCTTGGTATAAAATACAATTTTTTTCAATGTGTCACTCAAAAGAGATGTCAATTTTTTGACTCTCTTGATGGTTTTAAACGCCTTACTACTATTTTGTTCTGCATTTTTTATCTCCAAATATGAGTCATTACCTGTAGGTCCTACTGTTAATTTCCATCGTTTTTCTACATTCGATTTTTTCCTCTCATATTTATTTACTTTTTTATTGCTAGTAAGTCTCACCTGTCCTGATTTTGCATGGCAAGAGCCAGTAGTTCCAGTGTTTTCTTAATCACTTCCCTCCGCCTCTGCCCTTCTTTACTGATGTTGACAGGATGCTTGTCAGTATTTTTAGAATAAATTTCTTCTAAAAATTATTTTTTAAATCTTTTCAGTCAAAATGTTTTATTCTCAAATATTTCTTCTTATAAAAAGACCTATTTTCATTCCTTCCTAGAAAAGAACCACAAAGTCAAGCCCTTCTATTAAACATAGTGATGAATTAATAGGCATCATAGATGCACATATTTACTGTAGTAGTAGTATTCCCCTAAAAAAGACAATGGCCTTGAGAAATTGCTGCTCATGAGCCTTAAGTGGTTTTGGATTTTGCTACTTTTTTCTTTTATTAATGGAACATATTTCTTTTTACAACGCTGACGAAAATTGAAATGTGGGCAATTTTCTGTGGTGTGTTAAATCTTTCTAAATATTGATGTCCAGATGTGCAAATGGTCATTGATGGCTATAAAAAGCAGGAATAAAAACAACAAATATGTCTGTCTGATCAGCTATGTGGAAATTAAAATGCCATCACCCTATGCAATGTCAATTGCATTGTTTTGATCAAGCCATGACTACACCACCAGATTGAAAAAGAAATTACAGTATCTTCAATTAAATTGAATTTCCATATATGCTTGCTGCAAAGACTGTTCCTTTTTTCTTTTCTTTTAGTGCTTCTGGCTTCCTCACTCCAAAAAAAATATCTGATTTCGTGCTTGAGCCCTCATTTTACCTTTATCTCTTTCTCTGCTCTCTCCTTGTCTTTGTTTAACAAAAAAATCCAAGCAAATCAATGTATTGATTTTCTGCAAAAGGCTGCATTTCTACCTGATGTTTCAGATGCTTTTGATCTGAGAACTGTAGCACTTTACTTTTTCATGTAAATAAATTATAGCAGCCTCTGATGGTCTTAACTGTAAGGCAAAGCAAGCAGCATATCCTTATCAGACCAGGGGATGAGGTTATATAAGGTCACAAGGATATTCCTTGAGCTAGCGACCTCAGCGCTTGTGGGTGCATCCCATCAGGTCACATGGACTCATATGTGTTCAGTTTCTTTAAACATTCCCTAATTCAATAACTCAAACGATGGTGAAGTCTTTCTTGCCCTAGGCTGTTCCACTGCTCCCAGGGGCCTGGTGCCCTCCTGAAGGCTGGTCTTGCTGGTAAAATCTGAGCCAAGATGCACTGAGTGCTTTGTTCTTTCCTGACTTGCCCCACGCAGCACTGGGCCCTGTTTTCCTGCGTACATCAGTAGAAGCTCTCCTTGTTTTCCTACATGTCCCTTGCCAGATTCAATGTTAGATGGTCTTTGGCTTTCCCAACCCCACCCCTGTGGGCTCAGACTGTGTCTCTTCTGGTTGATATCTCCCTGCTTCCACTTCTTGCATGCTATTTTTTAGATGTGGCTTCAGTCAGGAACTCCTTGTACTATGTCTCTGTTTTAGTCAGAAGCTCCATGAAAGTTGCTGGCTACTTTTCCTGGAATTTCTGCATATCAGGATGAACAATTCTTGAGCTTGAAGTCAAGGGCTGTTATTCAGCAATTTGTCTTGTTGCCTCCACTCACAATCCTGAACTCCACCATCTCATGGTCATGGCACCCAAGGCTGACCCTGACCTCCAAATCCACAAGAGTGTGAAGCTTTCAAATGCCTGAAAGGCTCAGACTGCTCCTCCTGTGGAAGAGAAAGAGGTAAATGCTGGTACAAATGGCCCATACATAAGAAAGGCCTGCAATTATTGTAAAATCTGGTTTTACTTCTTTATCAGTCTTGAGATGCTATAGCTTTTGGGACACGCTAAGTAGATATAATCTTCAAGAAGATTACAAGTTGTCTATTGCAGACAAGTGTTCTGGCTGCATAATTAGAACTAACAGATTATTTTAATTTATGTACTTGTTATAAGATGTGCTAATATTTTGATTTTCATTGTGCTGATATTGTTAGTAAGAGCTAAATTTCCTTCTCCCTTATTTGTGTTTATTTGACCTAGTTCAGAGTTCAGCTTTAAGACTTGCTACTATTGCATTAAGAATGTTTTGCCTCACAAGATACAATGCCCGGTTCTATTACAAAATCATTGTGCCAAATCCAATTAGCAAAGATTTTTTGATGAATTAACCTTGTCACAGCATAATATATACACTGCACCTGCTGTTCTGCTTTAGAGCCAGACTTCAGCCCTCCTACAGTTAAGTCCTTGGTTGTTTTGCTGATCCCTTTCAGCTCACTTTTTCCTCCTTGTGTTCAGACGTCACTACCTCCAGATGTCCAAGATCTTCTGCCTCATTTATATGTATGATTTCCCTCTTCAGTTTGTTCTTTCATCATTCTCAGTACTCTCTTGTTGCAGAAGCCTGCAGCAGATGTTTGATTTTTTGTTTGTACCTTGCCTTATCTCCAAGGAGCCTTGCAAATTCTGCTGCTCCAGACAGGAAAGCAAGGCTGATCACTGGAGCCCATGACTAGCCAAAAGAGAAGGTTATTTCACAATCTAGCTGGAGAAATAGCATTAAAATTTTTTTTTATGTGCTTAAGGGAATCTGACCCCCAGGGTAGCATGAACCTCCGTTTTGGCAAATGGAAAATGGCGTTCTGGTGTGGCAGGAATTCATATTCCCTCCACTTCTAGCAGTTCCCTGTGAAGAAAAAGTGCAGGAGAGGGAAGGAGTTTGCCTTTGCTATGTCTCCCTCCCTGTCTGAAAGTGTGAGGAATACAGACTGTGACACTGTGTTGGTAAATATAAGAACTCCGTAAGGGGTTCCAGGCAGAATGGGACCTGAATGTCTGATCCAGCGTAAGTGGTCAGGGCTGACCCCACTCTGCTAATCTCACTAGATGTTTCGCTGTGACATTGTATCCTAACTCTTGTGTTCTAAGACCCTACAAAACCTCCTATTCTCCTCAGCTTCCATGGTCCTTAGCCAGAATCCTGGCCTGCAGCATTACAGGCTGCCTCTTTTGGGGCCATTCCTGGGTGGTCTATTTTTGATGCCAGATTAGTCACAGATCTCCTGCTTCACCAACACCATCCCCAGTATCTGCCTTGAGAACAGAGGCAGGTAGAAGGAGTAACCTCCTCCCTCTGGCTGGTAAGGGAAGGAAAAGGAGAAAACTTGGACTTTTTGCTGGAATCAGATGCTTCATGACACTGGGCAGCAAACACAGAGGTCTGCACTGTGGGCCATCTGTCATCTCTTCAGCTGACAGCCCGACTTGAAAACAAACCAAAGGATCAGTCACTGGAGAGCAGGCTTGCATGGCCAGCATCCCTGTTGGATGGATTGCTGTCTTTCAAGTACAAGGAAGATGGATGCAGCTAGCACAGCAGCTAACACACGTGCTTCCTGACAGGGATCACCTCTGGAGAAATATTCATCTGGTGTTCAGAAAGTCCAGCTCTTCCTCCTGCTCCCAATGTCTCTCCATCTCCAGCCACTGACACTGGTTGGCCAGAACAACCTGTGCAGAGCCCACTGGGCCTGACATGCCAAGGAGGTGAAGGGACAGGGGTGGTACCTCCTCTACCTGCCTGGGAAAGAAAAAAGGAATCATGGCCTTAGACGGCAGGAGGAGAAATCTTTCAACAGTAATTAGGACAAAAAAAAAATCACTTGTCAGGATTTTGGGCTTCTCTTGGAACACAGCATAATGTCCAGACTCTCCACTGGGATGAAATGTACTTCTGCACAAAGAACTCTGGTGTTGGTGCCCTAGTGAGGGCAGCCAGTGGCCACCATGACACTCTTTGCTGGCCCACTCCTGGGTCTGCCCAGACACCAGCATTGAATAAGTATGCCCACAGCAAATGGGTACAACCTTCCCCCATTTCCAAGACACCCTCTGTTCTGGCATCTGTGTCATAAACATTCCTGCTCCCTAGATATCTCCCTGAAAGCAAAGCCCTGGACAGCATCCACCAGCTATGCTCTGAGATGGTGTGGGCAGTGCAGCCTGTGCAGTGTGCTCAGCGACCACAAGGCATCACTGACCAGCACTGGGCAGACTGGGCTGGTAAGAACTGATGTGGGCACCATATGGTGAAGTGGAAGGTCCTCCATTCCTTGAGGTGGAAAGGGAGGAGGCAGAGGAATCTGCAGTGGCGTCATGGCTAGCACTAGGTGTGGGCAGAGAGCTGTTGCAATGATCGCTGCTTCACCCCACTGGTACTGTGCAAATCCAGCAGCATTTGTTGCTTCCCAGAGAATCTCTCGTAAAAGCAGCATGCATGCATGAGGGGGTGTGGGACCCTTGGTATGACATAGCTGGTTGCTATGCAGCTGTCTGCCTCTGCAGCTACTGCTTTTACTGCTCCAGTTACTATAGGAGACTATCTGATGAAGTGATGAAACATTTCTCCCCTCACTCTCAATGGCATATTGCCCAGCTCTGTGTACACTGCATACCAAGCACCCGATCCCTGCAAAAATCTCTCCCTGTTTTCTTCCTTCTCCCCTGCTGGAAACCATGGAAACCAAGCTGACTTGATTCTGCCATGGACAAAGAATAGAGGGGTGGCCCTTGTCAGTGCCACTGAGCAATCCCCATTCTTTGCTTATAGGAAAGAGTTAGGGCTTTATTTAACGAGAGCTGAAACTCAATGACACTAGTGTTTCATTTAAGCTACAATTTACAAGTATTCTTTGACATGTTACTAGTTTCTGTATATTCACTTCCCTCATATCAGGCATCCCTAGCCACAGGGGAAAATTACGTAGACGAAGAACACTCAGATTCATCACGAGGTTTTCAAGGTGTTGTTTGTTAAACAGCCAGGTGTTAGGCAGGGCCATACATCTCCTGGTTGATCCATCATTTGGCAGGAGGTTGCAAGACTGGTACTTTCTGACTCACAGAATGATTTGTTGAGCTGAAACATTTTCAGGGTTGTGGATGGGCACACACAATCAGTTTTCCTGGCTGAAGTGAGGACTCTCCATCTGCCTGGTCAAGAATAAAATAATGCCCTGCATGCAGTCACTTGCACTCGAGGGAGTAGTGCAAGTCCCTCTCATGCACACCCACTGGAGAGGTCAACTGAGTGGTAGCAGCCCTTTATGGCATCCTCAGCCTCTCTCTTCCCCTTCCAGCACACTAGGCCAACAGGCCTAGCTGAAAAATGGGACCCTGAAAGGGAGCCATTGCACTCCAGCCTGAGTTGCCAGTGACCAAAAGCTCTGCATTATCAAAAAACTGGGATAATGCTGAGCTACACCAGAACAGGAGCTGCAACCTTAATCCTGTGTATGCTCTGTCTTAAACATTTATATTTTTGTCATGGCTGCTCATCTGTGTGCAGCTTCTGTCCCAGCTGCTCTGTTAACTCTCTTCGAGTGGCAAGAGACACAACAGCTGGTATCCAAATCTTCTCCAATCCCTCAATCCTATGGGAGATCTCAACAAAGAGAGGCAATGGTTGCCATCTTCTTGGTGTAAATAGCTGTCTGTTATACTTAGGTATAATGAAAACCAAGAAGCTCTTCTCCCTTGAGCTGCCATTTGAGCAAGGAAGAGAAAGAGGTATTTATCTTGCAGTAGAGAAAGGGCTAGGGCTGTGTTTGATGTGGCCCTAAGGGACAACCCCAACCCAGGCTGATCAGAGCAGCCCTGCCCAGAAGGACCTGAGGGTGCTGGGGATGAGAGGCTGGACATGACCCAGCCATGAGCACTCCCAGCTCAGAGAGCCAAACGTGTCCTGGGCTGCATCCAAAGCAGTGTGGGCAGCAGGGTGAGGGAGGGGATTCTGCTCCTCTGCTCTGCTCTGGTGAGAGCTCACCTGCAGTGCTGCATCCAGTTCTGGGGTACTCAGCACAGAGAGGGCATCGACCCATTGGAGTGAGTCCAGAGGAGGGACATCAAGATGATCAGAGGGATGGACCAACTCTCCTATGAGAGAGAATTGGGATTGTTCAGCTTGAAGAAGAGATGGTTTAAGGGGAATCTAGTTGCAACCTTCCTGTACCTGAAGTTGAAGGGAGCCTACAAGAAGGCTGGAGAGGGACTTTTACAAGGGCATGCAGTGACAGGACAAAGGGGAATGGATTCAAACTGAAAGAGAGTAGAGGTTTAGATTAGATATGAGAAAGAAGTTCTTTAATTTGAGAGTGGTGACTCTGGCCCTAGAACAGGTTGCCCAGAGAAGCTGTGGATACCCCATTCCTGAAGGTGTTCCAGACTAGGTTGGATGGGGCTCTGAGCAACCCGGTCTAATGAAAGGTATGCCTTTCAGGTGGGTTGGAACTTTAGGGTCCCCTCCCTTCTAACCCAAGTCTTTCTATCATTCTCTGATTCTATGAAGTACAAATGTGGAAGAGAGGTTACTGTGTCAAGGTGAGCTAGGATAGGGCTCTAAGACTGCCAGTGTGAACATGAAAGAGGGGCATGACATTGTCCATACTGCCTGCTGGGATTGTTTCCACATCCAGACCATGCCCAGGCATAGATGACGAGTGTGCCAGTTGGAGAGGCTAAACGCTTGCCACAGGGGCTTATTAAATGTTAATCAGCCTGGAGAATCCTGTATCACTATTAGATTATGTGCTTGGCACAGTTTGACTCATATTATGTCAATACACATAACCCCAGAGTCCATGGACTATGTTAACACTGGCCAGAAGATTACAGAAGAGGCAGTAGAGGGGATCTACTAAGCTAACAGATTTTCATGCAGAGACAGAATGAAAATGCTGTGCAATTATCCTGCATAACACAAATAGACTGACTTCATAAGTGGTATAAAAACATTTGCATTGTTGAAGCAAAACCATATAGCAGCAGGGTCCTGTTCCTGGTCTCAGTAATCCTAGTTGCAAGAAACAATTTTTTTTTTTGAAAAGGGGTCAGATAGCACACATCAAAGAGCAGCAACGGGTTACTGCTCCCTAAAGGACAGAGAGACAAGAATCAAGAGCAATAGCTCAGGTGACAGGGCAGGGGTGTAAGCCAGAGCCCAGTTCCACAGCCCCTAAGCAAGGTGAGCAGGGCAGGATCAGGGACAGTGACTGCGTTTAGCCAAGGGTCCAGACCTGCAGGCATGTTCAAATTATTGTGGCAGGTCCCAGGTGAAGCCACGAGTTTAGTCTGCAGGACAGAGACTGGGTCAATGGGGACTAGAGCTGAACTGGAGACCAGCACTGCAGTGACTTGGCTCAGGGAGGAACTGAACATCCAGAGCTGAGCTTAAACACATCTCCTGGTCCTTGGGACAGGGTGTTAGGTGGAGCTCCCAGGCAGCACTGAGTCAGGGCTGTTGAGGCTTATTTCTACCCTCAGAACTTAGTCAGGGCAGATGGTGCCTGGACAAAAAGTACATGGGCAGAGAGTGGGCAGAGCCAGGCAGTCTGCACAAGGCAGAGTCATCCATGGGCAAAAGGACTTCACAGAGAACAAAGATCACACAAGAAACAGCAGCAAGAGTTCCCTGTAGAAATTAATCAAAAGTCATGGGAAAAGGCATATTACACTGAACGCTAACAAGTGTTTCTACAAGCAAATTGAATGTGCCCGGTAGAAAACATACCCAGGCACTGAGGCCAGCTGGCATGAAGTGGCCTGTGCCTGTGCTTGTAAGCTGCCTTGCCTTTTAAGTATTAAACCACATCCAGCTCAGGAAATTGCCCAAGGAGCATAGAGAAGGCAGGGCAGTACTCTGGGCATTTTTGGAGCTTTGGCTATCTGACAAGAGGAGAGCTGTTTTTCTTGTCCCAAAGCTGTCAAGTGTCAAGAAAGTAGCTGGCTGGTAGGACATGAGACAGTGAAAGCATGTGACAAAGAGATGCTCGGCTCTCCTGCTCAGGAGGGTGCCTGCTGACCAGAGTGGGTTGCCATTCTGTGTTCCAGCAGTGGGGCACGTTACGAGTTATGGGAGCAGCCAGAGCTTGCTCCTGCTCTGACTGAGCTCTGGCAAAAGCCTTGGCAACACATGTGCTAATAAACTCTGATAATTTTTGCTGATAAACTCTGGGCTGTGCCGGGCTGACGGCAGAGATCCTTCTGGATCATCCTCAGCTTCTACTTTGCTACTATTCAAACTGAGTCTTTGGGCTGTGGAGAGCTACCAGCTGGGCTATGATTGCTTTGTTGCTGGGGAGAGACCTCAAAAATGAGAACAGACACAAAACACAGAATGATATTTTACTTTTTTGAGACCCCTTGGGATTTTCCATTTTCTGATTTTCTACTCAGTGTTGTTTATTCCTCCGTACCTTTAAGTTGTGACTCATCCTTTTAAGACTGTGCAGCCAAACTGGCAAACAGTATTCTGTAATGGAGTGTGGATGTGCACAGTAAAATAATATTTTTGTTCTCTGATTCCTAATTTACATTTTTTTCCTTCCTTGGGCACTAGCGTTCACCAAGAATGATTGTCAACAGCCCCAAGTTCCACAACTCTGTAATTTGTAACACTGAATTCTTTCTGGCATTTGATCTCATGGTCTTTTAAATGCTAAGCTATTTTTCAAATCTTTGAGATCAGTTTTAGTTTTGCCAACTTTGAATAATTTTGACTTCTCATTATTCGACAGAATTTCTGGGTGAATTTGTGAATATATTGAGCATACATCCCAGGGTATATTCCTGTTAATGTAAGAGATCTGTGGTAAGAATTGGCCATTTAGCCTCGGCCTTTATTTTCTCCCTTTTAATGAACAATTTTTCTTTTATTTTTTTCCATTTTTTTTTTAATGAGACCACTTTGGAGGAGATATCTTGACTAGATTTTTTTCTTTTTTAAAATAAAAATACACTTATCCATTTCCTTGTTCAGTGCCTAAAAGAACAAGTTATCAATTTGCAAGGGATAACTTCTCTCTACAAAAATTGTTGACTTTTGCTTGCTTAATCATTGACCACAGATCTATTAATTCTTTCTTTCATTCTACTTTCAGTCAGTTTTTCTTGTATCAAAGACAGACTTCCTGACTTGTGCACCCAGGGGCACTTTTCAAAATTTTCCATGACATTTACTTTACATTTTACTGGTAGCAAAATAGATTTAAGCAATAGATTACACACTTGGCTGTTTGGCAATCTGTTTTACAATCTGTCCAAATACTAACCACTGATTTTGAAATTGTTTTACTATTTTTCACTTCTTATTTGTGTTTTCCAAGATGTTTTTCTTTCTTCACCTTTCCAAGGAATACTGTTTTGAGTTCCCAGTTTCTAAAGCCCTTTGTGCTTGTTGAAAGTGATAAAGAAGCATTATGAAGGATGACTTTGAAAATTCCTGATTCATAAAAATCTGTGTGAAGAGCATTCCAAGAAGTGTTTGACTCACCTCTTCCATTTAATTTTGTTTTGATCCACATGAGTATAACCTTTCTACCAGCTACTGATGATAACCAAAAGAATTAACCATGTATTAACCAAAGTATTAACCATGGGTTCAATACACAATGAGTGATATTAGATAGTCTATCCCTAGATAGTCTATGCCTTTCCAAGAAGATTTTTTAAAACTAATAAAGACGCACAGCTTTTCTGTCAGAGCTTTCCTAAAATTAAAATAGATGCAAGGGGAGGTAACATGTAAGAGTAGAGTGTGTATATATATGTATGTAAAGATATATTTCTGCATATACAGATGTATATATACAGCTGATCAGGAAACTAGTTTTGCTATAACTTTAACCAAGTGTTTATGCCTGGTTTTTTGGTTATGATGTCTGGTACATAAGAAAAGTATTTAGCTAACAAAAGAATTACTCAAGGTGTCTTGATCCTTGCAAAGGTCTATCTTGAACAAAATGAAGACATGCTGTAAATTTCCATTAATCTAGATCACACAGGCCCAATCAAATTACTTTATATATGGGCTTTTGATTAAAACCTAATGTAAACAGAAATTTCGAGCAGGGATCTTCCCTCTCTTACATTACTAAGAGGAGCAAAACTTTTACAAATTTACTACATCCTACATACTACATGATACAAGAGCAGCCTACATGGGGATTTTTTTTGAGAAATCTACCATTGTCTAGTATTATGAAATGCTCTTTCAACATTGATAAGGAACATTTTACAGGAAAGTTTTCACTAACTCCATCACACCATTGCAAATGTCTCTTTTCTACACAGAATGTGCATACTGAAAAATAATTTAGTCTTCAGTATTACAGTTATTCTTTGAGAAGTTTGAGTTTTTTCACTAAAAGTCATGTTAGTGAAATATTGTTATGTTGATCACTTTGGGTTTGGTTTATCTTTTAGGTGAACAACAGTTTACAGTATTCTATAAAGCACTCATTGCAAAAAAGGCTTAATTGCTATGAGAACTGCAGGTTTTCTGGGATAAATATACAGACAGTTTTTTTTCCTGGTCATAGATTCGAAGTAGGGTGTGGGTTTGAAAGGACATCCTAAAGCCTGAAGGGATATCCTAAAGTCATCTGGTTTAGTGCCTCAATTGAAAGCAGGACTAATTTCTAAATTAATCACCTGTTCCTACTGGTGTACAGAAAATTTAGGAGTAAATGACAACCAGAAAATAGGGTAGAGATGAGTAATCCCTAAGCCTAAGCTGCAGGCAGACTGCTCACTACTCAGATGTAACTTCCATAATATGAGTTTGTTTTGAATGTAAGAAGCAGTGAACTATGAAAACTCCTGGGCCCAGAATCAGTGGCACACGAGATGTACACCACACCACAGGGAGTAGTGGGAGCCTTTTTCCCAGCTGAAGCGTTTCAGCTTTGCAAAACTGTGAGTGGAGAATACTTAGGCCTGAGAACTGAGCTGCATTACAGGTAGGTTAATAAACAGAGCACTCGCTTAGATGGAAAGGTCACAGTGCCCTTGTTTATTGAGGAAAAAGAAGAGATTTTATATTTTTATTACTGTGAGGTTGTTCTTTGGCTGGCAATGACATGCTGGCTAAATTATAATAATAATGTAACCATGGTAATGTGGGCTTAGTGAAAGTGATTTGGTTAACTAATTTTATTGAATGTATTAACTAAGGAGTCAAGTAAAACTCCGAGTGCAAGCCTTTCTCTCTTTTCCTAACACAGTGTTCCCACACTCCTCTGCTCCCCCTGGTGTAGGACACGATGAAGGAGGCAGGCTGCTGCTTTGGCACTAGCCACAATGGTTATGTGGCAGAGTGCTTTAGTTTAGGCCATGAGGACACTCCTCAAGCAAGTGTCCTGATCACTCCCCTGCTGTGGTGCACATTGTGGAGGGGGGTAACAGGATGGGGACTGAATTCTTTTGCCATGAAACTAAACTAGAAGGTGTGTGTCAACAGCACATCTAATGTGCTCTGGCTCCACATGAAAATTCAATACATGAGACCAAGCCAAGGCTGGATCAAAATAAAGCTCCCAGGGGCATATGTCTAGCATACCTGGACATTGCTTTCTCAGCAGCAGGTGTTTCATTCTACCTATGTGTATTATTCTTTACAGCAGACATAGTCAGAAGATGTTAACTCTGTTTCTTGATACCTATTTAAGTGAGCGTTTGATTTCCTGCAAGAATTTAAATGTTAGATCAGCAGTGGAACCTAACAAGAGTTCTAAGTGTGAGTTAATTCTATCCCTTTACAACAAAGTCTAATGGTTGGCAACCACAGGGGTCTTTAATGTAATCTTGATTGGTTTTGATTCCCTAGTCCCTGAGATTTCTTTCCTGTATATCTTTGAGGTCTGTTGCTGGTATTTTATACCTCTCAGCCTTGCACAGATTTTCTGTGTGGATTGTATGGTAGAAGAGTGGCCTGCAGAAGAGAATACAAATCAGGACTACAGATTAAAGTACCATAGTTTACTTTTTTGGCATTGCTTAGGCAGAAAGTAAGAAAGGGAAAAAAGGCCTTGTAGAGAGAAGAGAATGTGTTTAGTGCAAAACAGAAATAAACATAACTCAGGAAGTGCTTGCTCCAGTGTAGTTTGAGCACAGACACCTCATAGTCATGAGCTAAAATGGTTTGCAGGAAAGGGATTACAGGGTATCCACAGTCTTATTGTATAAATATTGCATCAAATTTAAATGACTTTATCTAAAGTTATACCTCTTGCAGAAGCTCAAAATCAGGAAAAAAGTGCCAAACCACTGAAGGAAAGGAAAACAGCAGAAATAATGCATTCATTAGTAGCATGTCTGAGTTGGTAAAGCATTGGGCTGGGTGTTCACAACTTGATTTGAAATGACAGAATTTGGACATCACCTACAGGTGCTGTAATGCTGTGTAATCTGATGAATCACTTCTGCATTTAAGTACTTGCTGACTAAGACTGATTGCAGAATTGTGAATCCACAATTAAATTATAACTTAAAATCATTTTATCAGATAATATAAATGAATGGTATTGCTCTTTTTAATCTTCAACTATTAAATTTTATGTGACCATTCACATGGAATATAGTGATGTGACTGAAGGACTGGTACAAACCCATCATTTGTTCCTGATCTTAGATCTCATTAAGCCATAGCATTTCCTCCCTTATGAATGCAAATGGTCTTTATTGATCCCATTATCATAAAACATTTACCTTTTTATGCTGTAGTGTGAGATTTTTCTCAGATGAAAAGCTCAAATTGTTAAGTAATTCATACTATCATCTTTCTCATGTTCTCAGGAGAAACACAAAGTATGACAAAGAGTATTGATTAATATTAATGTTAATAACATATTTTTTTGCATCTGTGTTTTATGTCCATCTATCATCTTTTACACTGTTGACTCATTTTCAGTTTACCAATTTTTCTATCCACACTCCACCTCTCATCTCTTTTTCTCCTCATTGCTTTGCTCCAGAATTCTGATTTACTTTACATTAGTCACATAAAGCAATCAGGTAGGACAGAGGCTCTCACTGGCTTGTTGCATCACTGTGTGCCCTGCCAGGTCACTCCTTAATGCTCATACCTGCTTTGAACCAGTATGGGGACAAGGATTGTACTCAGATCCTTAAAGAAGCATGTGTTACGAACTTGGAGTAGCCCAGTTTGCAGACACACAAACATCAGGTGTCCTCATTCCATTGTATGTCAAAAGCCTTGTACAACAGGAGAGAAGAAAAAAAAAAGGCTCATGAGGAACTGCAGAAATCACTGATATTTCTGGATCTGGAAACCAAAGAGCTCAGCAAAGTGTAGATTGGGTAATAACTGGTGGGGTACTGCACTGATAAAGGTGGGTAGCACGTATCAATAAAGCATTAAAAAAGGCACATATTTAAAATGAAAGGACATAAACAGAGGGCTGAAAGCAGAACCAAATCTCTTTTCAAATGTCAAAACCATCTTCTATCTCCTTTCATTTGGACACTAGCACCCTAATAGTAGAGTGAAGCAGACTCAGGCTTCCAGTAAGCATTTTAATCCTTAATATAAAAGGAAAATATTAGATATAACTGAAGACATGAGGAAGAGAAACCTTTAGAAACCTAAAGGGGCTTTAGGAAAGTTTGAAGTTAAATACAACTTAAACAATAGCTCTTTACAAACTTACTAACTGATAGACTGGGGAACTGAAATGGGGCTCACAAGAGAATATCAGAAAATTATTCCCCACAACATCTTTTGCATGAGAAAGAAAGTTCATAGAAAAAGCAAAGAGAAAAATGTGATCCAGCATTGCTTCAAAGTCTTACAGGGCCACAAGACAGAGAGTTGAGACAAACAGAGACAAAATTGTAGTAATCTGGACAATGAGTCATGATCCAGGGTCATGTTCCTTGAGTCATGATCCAAGATTAGAAGAAGAAGAAGAAGAAGAAAAAGAAGGAGAAGGAGAAGGAGAAGGAGAAGGAGAAGGAGAAGGAGAAGGAGAAGGAGAAGGAGAAGGAGAAGGAGAAGGAGAAGGAGAAGGAGAAGGAGAAGGAGGAGAAGGGCAGAGACTGCAGCCACCAGATACCCAAAATGAGTAAACAAAAGAGAATAGCAGCCTAAGATTTACAGAGTATGAAGTGGGCTTTATTAGGAGGTAAAAGATAATGCCTGCTTTGTGAAATCTGTAACCAACAGCTTCTGCATGGTAGGGGTGGAGGGCATGGGTTAACACATGCTTGGTGTTCAGACAGGTGGTGCTTTTCCTTGGTGGAAGGAGACTAGGGCTGTCTCCATGACATCAAGATTCCTGTTATCCTCAGATTCCATTCTTTCCACACTTACTCATCTCTTTTCATCTTCTTTACATTTGCTACCAGAGTGTATCAAATTATCTAAAAATAACCATGCTTTCTGGAATCTGGAAATTAGCCAAAGGATATCCTTTCACAGAAAAAAATGAACATGAATCTGCCAAGCAATCCTTTGCACAGAAGTTGCAAGTAACTACAACATTGCACAGTATTTTTGAGGATGGCAACACAGCAGACAACATCCACACCATGTTCTTATTTTCTTTCTTTTTTCCCCTGAAGCTCACTGTAGCCATTCTAAGTTTAAAAAGTAAATCACAGAACAGGTGTTTCTAATGTAAATTTGTTTTCTAAAACAGCTGGTGAGAAATCCTTTTCTGTGGTAACCAACTTTTCTGGTTAGGTACTTAAGGGTTATTTTCCTCATTTTCCCCTGTTTGTTTTTTTTTTTTTTTTCTTCTGCATGGATGATAGATGTGTTGCATCTCTTTTTTAAGACCATTTTTCCCAGCCACAGTACAACTGGAGACAACCAGCTCTTTTTATACAGTCAAAACAAACTTATTTACCTCTTCAGTTTTTGGCATTCTGAATAATCCCTTTGACTCTCATGCAGGCCTCCCACCCCTCCACCAAGCTGGAATTCTTGGGAGTGTAAACACAAACATGATGTGCTGGTGGCACCAGGTGCTAGCAAAAGGGTGTCTCTTAAAACACCTCCTGAGGAAGATTCCACTAACCTCCTGCATCAGAAATGCCACAGAAGCTGAGCCAAACAAATAAAAGGGCTGGAAAAGAGCCTCCCAAAACATGCTTCTTTCTGACAGATGCATAATAGTCTTTGGCATACTTCCAAGTTGCCATTTCACCACTGATTAAGTCGGAGGATGAAACCAGTTGTTCCACGAGGAAAAGTGACAGTAAAAAAATTAAATAATTGAGAATCTCTCATGGCACTGAGATGGTAAAGATTTGTTCTTTGAATAAGTTTGCCACACAGATTTAACAAAGTTTTTCCTCAGGCAAAGTTCATTCAGTACTATGTGCTGCAATGAGGGTAAGCACAGGATTGTTCCTGTACCATGTGCTACTATTCTGTACATGTTTTCTGCCATGGAAATACCCACCTCTCTTTTGGTGGAGTTTCTCTTTTTTCTTATCATCCCAAGCACTGTATCATACAGGAAATTCCAAACACCCTTTTTCCTGTCTGAGATTTAATTTTACCTAGTCAGAAAAAGGAAGGACAACTTTCTCTCCAAGCAGTGCTGACCGTGTTCACACTCCTCCCCTTTTACACCCATCATGATCTGTGACCCGAGGCAATGAACTTTTTGGGGCAATGTGGCTGTGCATTCCCTCCTTTTCCCACCCGAGGGGTGCAGAGAGCTGAAGGGCATTGAGCAGATCTCTCCACCCAGCTCCAGCACAGCCTTCCTGTTGTATTCCCAACAAGTCCTTCTGTGAACTTGTATCTAATTAAGATATTCAATAATTTGATATCTGGTAATAAAGAAAATAGCTTTTTTTTTCTTATTAGGCACTCCCCTGTGTTTCACAATAGCAAAAATCTTGGAAAAACAGTCTTTTTGTTCAAAGGTATTCTGTCAACAGCTGTGCAACTTCAAAAGAGTAAGATCCTTCTTTCAACTCCACTCCTATGATCTATAACGAATTTGTTTGTTTCTTTTGCAAGATATCTGTCCACCACTGTATCAATAAGACCGGATATCTCCCTGACTGTAACAGCTGCCTGGAGGTGGAAATCCCGTTTCTTTATGTCATTGTGCCTTAATTACACAAACCTCTGTACAGCAAAACAGCTAGCAGGTTACTTGGAAGGACGTGTGCACTGTTTTTCTTTCTCGCTTCTATTCCCTCTTCGTGAAAGTGGCCTGCTCTGCCATCCCTTTCCCATAGAGATTTCAGGTTGACCTTAAAATTTTAGCATCTCACGGCAACAAATATAAACATTTCTTCTGAAGGGTAAAAATCTCAGTCGTGTTCTGATGTTTATTTAAAACTCCAGCTTGTTCCTGGACTTCATTCCATCATTATCTTCTGGTCAATAAAATGCACATTTTTAAGCACATTATAAAAAAAAAAGAACAAAAGAAAGAACTCTTTAGAGACTTTAAACCCCATCGCGTGGTGGAGTTTGTTATAATAAACAAAAATGCAAGAAAACAGTTAATGCAGAACCTTCACTTTTACACACATCAGTTCCTGAGTGATCAGATTTACCTTTTCCTTCAGCAGCTAGTTGTTATAAAATAGCACTTTTGACCTGTGAAATAGTTTTCTGCATCCCCACATTTTGTGCCCATTGGTCTCCTAACTGGCTTTTCTTCATTTTTAAGTTCTCAAGATTTCTCCAGCTCCAGGCTCATCCCAGAACTGCATTTGGTTATATGCCTTCCTGTCTCAGACACTCGGGATTATTGCAAAATTTGTTTTCTTGAGTCTTCCAGGTCTGTAATTTGGAGACTGACATGCAAAAAACCTTTTGTGATAACAAGCAGATAATAACACTCATTGCACTGCTTTATTTTGCCTTTGTGATTGCTGCCCATGCCAGAGTGGCACTAGCACATGCAGGGCATTTTAAATTGGCCCTCAGCACAGCTCTTACTGGCACACAGCTGCCTGTGTGTCCAAGTGCTTTTCTGAACAAATACACTGCAATTAGGCCAATTCAAAGACTACTCACCCGAAGTCATCTGCACATATTGCACTCAAATAAACAACAGCAAGAGGGCTATGACCACCTGATGTCTAGCCAGAAATTTCTCTCTCTGGCAACTTCTTCACATCCAGAGCACCATGGCAACACCAACCTGTAGCACGGCAAAATACACTGGAATACATTGGAGTGTCATCCATTTTGAACACATCCCACAGCTTTGCTCACTGCCTGGAAGACCCTTAGTAAAGGCAAAGGTTTTTCGGAAACCATTTGGTCAGACCACCACACACCTTGGGTCTTGGCCCTGACGGTGGCTTTTTATCTGTGCTGTCTCCAGTGAGTATGAAGTCAACTGCAGAGGAGTTATTGCTTACATGGAACACGCTTAAAATTGTAACTCTAGGTGCCCACAGTCCGTGTACTTCAACTGCATGCTCACTGCATCTGTGTGTTTGCTATAGGAGCCAGAGAGGAATAAAGTAAATTTTGGAGACAAGAAAGCTGGGGAAGGACGTTTACAGGCCATGTATTGACAGGCCAAGGGTAGATGGCTTTAAACTGAAAGAGGGTAGGTTTAAATTAGATATTAGGAAGAAATCCTTCACTGTGAGGGTGGTGAGGCACAGGAACAGGTTGCCCACAGAGGCTATGGATGCCCCATCCCTGAAAGTGTTTCAGGCCAATGTGGATGGGCTTTGAGCAACCTGTTCTAGTGGAAGATATCCAAGATGTCCATGGCAAGGAGGCTGGGACTAGATGATTATCTAGTTCTTTCCAACCCAAACCATCCAGTGATTCTGTGATAGGGGGTGCAGGCAATCCTCCTTCCAGCCTTGTGAGGGCTGGGACCCTGGGTATTTCTCCAGCCCTAAATGGTGGTGCTCAAAGCGGGTGATTCAGTCTTTATGTGGAGCTGCCAGCAAGGTTGGGTGCAAGTTCTCAGTACCAACACAGACCCCACAGACTCCAAACCTCTCACATAACTCCCCTCATGTGTCCTGTCCCTCACAGTGTTTTCTGCGACTTTTGACCCCTTCTCACTCAGATACTTATTAAGTCTATGAATTTTTCATGTCACATTCAGCAGTTTAACATGTTCAATTCAGCTACTTTCTGCTCAGCTCAGGGCCTTGGTGCCTGCACATATTTCAGGAGAAAGGGTGCAGACTACTGAACCAATTGAAAGTGTAGTCAGATGATCCCAATTTATTTGCTTGAAAGACAAAGTATCAATCACATCACAGTGCTGCACACTCTCCCATATATCCTTCCACACACCACCACACCCAAGGCCTAGCAAGTTCTCCTGAAAAAGCTGATTCATCCCAAAGGATATTCTCCCTTCTTAAGATACAGGATGTCTTGAATTCATCGCATTCATGTCACACATGTTCCAGGAAGAGCCCTTTTTGATCTTAGGTTTACTAATCAAACAGAAACTTCCCCAACCATAATTCTACAGACTCAGTCCAGGCAATGGAAAGGATAAAACAGATATCAAAATCATGTGAACACAGACTGAAAATCTGAAGTTAATGCCTATGTGACTTGATTCTGCAAACAAGAAATGGAAATTATCACAAAATGAAGAAAAAATTTTTGAACTGAAGAAGTTCCAGAGAGAGACCTCCTAGTAAGGATAGCAATTTCCACACCTTCTCCATAGGCGCGTTGATCTTAGGCAAAAGAAAAAAAAAAAGAAAGAAAAGAGAAAGAATTTGAATTAGAGAAAGAATATACCCATAATACTTTGAATATAAGGTGCAGATTCATGATTCCACCAGAAGCTAGAGGGATATCTGACTCTGAGTTCAATTTTCTGTCTATGACCTCTATAGACTATTCTTTGGTGAAGGAATATCCCATTCAAATATTAAAGATTAAGAGGTTCTAACTGTGCCCTAGAGAATACAGATATCAGTTATTTTATGACTAATTTGAAGGATGAGGAAGTCTTCACTGCACAAGTCAGGGTGTTTGAAGGTACGTGCTACAGTCAACATACTGTGTCGAAGTGTTGCACTGAAATTTATTGACAGAAACACTGTGGGCAAATTTAGAACCCCAAGTGGTCACCCATAAAAACTACTTGTGTTCATGTTCAAGACATTGGCAGGCGTTAAAGTATCTCAGTAAACAAGCATTTTGTGTCTTACTGAAAGTAATTAACATATGGAATACAAAAGTTTCTTAATGACTGAAGATACAAATTTCAAAAGCATAAATTTTTTGGAATGGTATTAAATTAGTGCTGTAGATGAGAAGAAAGAAAAGCTAGTTATATGCACAATCGCTCCTTTTGGCAAGGATTTTCTGAGATGAGAGGAAGCAAAACAATCAATCTTTAAAATCCCTTGAGAAGTGTGATCATGTAAGTCCTCAAAATGTTCTCTGGTACAATTATCATTGAAAGGAAAGGAGACCTATCAAACTGTGAAATACCTTATGTTGGTCTGGCAAAATTGCTCTAATAAATGTTAATCAGAAAATGTAATGAAATTCTGCACAGCACTGCCTAATTTTATTGCAAAGCATTGATGTAGGCATCAGTTCAGCTACCGGCCAGTCAAAGACTCTGAAGTGATGACAATCCATGCTAATAATAACACAGAGATCATTAAAAGGCAGCGTGGTTTTAATACAAATGAGAGAAGAATATTATAGTTGCTCATGGCATGTCTTCCAATGGATTCTCTCATGATGTATATGTTCTCCTCTCCTTCAGATATTTCCCAACACCTGACCATAACCAATGTGCCCAACAGTCTCTTTAAGCTACAAAAAACCCTAAACTTAGTTGGGGCTTAGATTGTAGGTTTGGTCCAAAATGACTTGTGACCTGCAGATTAATTTATTCTTTTGACATCATTATACTTTTCTCTTTTTTTCCTTCCCATTTCCTCCTAGGCAATAGCCTGTTCTTCTGATTTGTTGTGGAAGAGCCTCTGTACCCAGGTACCAATCTAAACAAACAAACTCCCAATCCTCTGATCAGCTGCTGTCTGTTCTCTGTTTTGTGGGATGTGATGTGCAGCAATATCACTTTGGTATTTTATAATGAAATTTGGTAGATAAACTTTTCCCAGTTCCACTGGGAATTCAAAATTTGGAGTGGCTGAATCCAGCATGTATTCCCAGCAAGTCTGTGCACACATACTTACACAGAGAGTGTACTCACGTACCTACATACCAGGCTGGGCACACAAATCAGCACAGACAGACACACTTGGCACACTCACAAACACGAATGTCACCAACAGCCTCATTTTTCCCCCCTCTCCAGCTGAGCACGAGGGAGGTCTTGGTGGGATAGACATAAAGACAGACTGTGTCTGATGGAAGCCAAACTTTACAATTAGATTTTAATTTTTGGTTTCACTCATTCATAGTTGCATCATCATAATGAGATGGCTTGATTCTGATGTCTGCTTTAGACAGAGTGAGGAGACAGGGGCTGTGGAGGGACTTTTGTTTCTTTATGCCATCCTAGACTTGCCCATGACATTGCAGAGATGGGATAGAGAAGTCAGAGTATTGTGCAGCTTTTCGTTCTCACTAAACAAAGGAGGAGGAAGAACAGCTTTTCCATGTTAAGTCTGCATGAACAGTGCCATCACTGGGAGCTAACTAATGGCATGGAGTAATGACAGAATAAACTCTGCAATAAAACTGTAATTTATAAAGCAATTTTTAATACAATATATTTCCCATTATAAACTGAAACAGAAATGTGAGGTGAGATATAGAAAGAATATGCTCAACAGCTGGTTCATACATTAATTTTTCAATGTAATACTGGTCTGAAGTGACTTTTTACTAGCTTATTTTATTCTTTAGAACAGGGAGGAAAAAAATCACACAGTGTACCGAACAAAAAGTCTTCATATCAGGTTATCTGGCAATATCTCAGACTTTTTCCTTGCAGTATTTTATTTTCTCTGAGCAGCCTTGAATGCTCAGAACACCATATAGGAGAGATTTGCTTAGAACTTAGAAGCTACTAAAACTGTAGTAGTTAAAATCCTGCTTATAATCTGAAATAGACAGTAGGGACTGTCTTTTGGGAATGAGAAGATGCAGTAGGAACTGACAGAGGATATATAGCCTCATTCCAATTTCTAAAATGCTGAAGGCAGAATATTCTGTTCCTGGTGGATAGCTGACTTTATTGCAATAATATATTGTTTAAATTTTGAGTCTAGTAGAGAGATTTTTTAAAAAGGAATGGGCTTCCAATTTCCACTCATTCATTATGAAACCCTGTTAAAGTCTGAAATCTAGACTACTTTCTGACAATAGGTGCAGCATCTAAAAGGCATTCGCAGAGCTCAGACAAAATCCAGCATAAGTTACTCCCAACTGTATCTCGTTACAGGAGAGATAACACTAAGAGAACAGCACTTGGTCGAAACACATACGGCAAGAAAAAAGAGCCTGAAGGGAAAACACAGTTCTCTGTCTTGTATGTGACCTGAATACTAATTTTTCACAGGAAAAATCAGGTAGGCTATTTACAAACAATAGAATTGCTTTGAAGTGCTTAGTCAGAAAGAATGCATCCTCTCTTGTGCTTCTCCCACTCGTCCCACTGTGAGCCACATTTCCATCAGGCTGAGATCCATTTGGGATCTACCATATTGCCATTACTCACTGAAGATTCCAGCCTAGAACTTGTTGACATCTTGGCATTTTTGTGCTCAGGGACCAGGAAGCATATAGCATAGTTCAACTCTTAATCATCCAGAATTTTTCAGTACTTCAGGACAAACAAACATTTAATGACATCAAGTAAAAAGGGCAGATGACAGGAGAACCCTGTCCAGAAAGGAGGCAGCTCTTTGACATATGAATCTCTATTAGAGATTCAATAAGAGCAATCTTTTATGCCAGCAAAGAGGAAAGGATAGGGAAGAAACATTCAAAAAACCAAATATTTACTTCACATATTGATCAGCAAACACCTACATTTGTGAAGCTATTTAACTGGTTATGTTTCCAGACGGTACTCAACTGTACTTTTTAAGCAAGCCAAGGTTAAAGAAAAATTTTGCAACTAGAAGGACAAACTGTGAGCTATTTCTGTAACCTTTCAGAAAAGAAAACAGTCTGAGAGCTTAAGCCCTCAAGGAAAGGCAGTCAAAGCATCTTGTTTATCCTACCAGATGATCTTTAACATTTTCTGTCTTACTGTCAAAACCTACCAAATATAAGTGTTGTAAAGAATTGACAGAAATACTGTTTTCCCCCATCTGATATTACTTTAAAACAAAGATCTTTACATAGGTTTACAGTATCTGATTGGGGAAAAATTTTCCCTTTAAGATGAATCCACTAAAGTTGGCACACATCAATGTTGCTTTGTATTTTTCCATACTCTTAACCCAGAGCTCAAAGTTGTTAACAGTACAAAAAAGAACTGAAGAGGGCAGTCCAGTCACAATCTTCATAGCTTCAAATGTCAGCAGCTGGGCAGTTCAGAATGCCAATGGAGAAAAGAGGAAGAAAGAGGGAATGTTATTTCTCTCCTGGCTTTTCATTTTTTTAACAGTTGAAATAAGAATGTAGTGGCTCAGATAATAAAATGAGAAAAACGTTTGTATGTGTGACTAGTCCAGTGACCATTTCAGAACATATTTGGGCAACTGGTTTCTAGTCCTTGCTCCAGTGGACAACTTCATATTTCATTACAAAATCTGTAGGTGGCTATGAAGTGCTGCTGCTGCAGACTTTCAGAGCTCTGTCCCAAATTTAAAAAAAAGAAAAAAAAGAAGCATCTGAAACTATGTCTTCAGTAACCAAGCTAAGTTCTCTCAACAGCAGAGTACTGCAGACTGACAGCTACCCCCCCTCAGACTGGTTTTCAGGAAGGTGGGAGGCTCTGAACCAATTGTCTTGTGTTGAGTCACCTGTATGAATTAACGAGATGAATGCTGAAGGGGTATTGGCATTCCTCCAGTTCCGCACAGCCCACACAGAAGTGATCCTGCACATGCCTGCCAACAAACCTATAGAGAGAGTGAGGAGGATTCACTTGTTTTATTTGAATACCTACTAAGGCATTCAGGAATACAAATCCACCTAGTGAACCCATACTTCCCTTCACTTCCAGAAACATACACTCAGAACATGTCATCTAGTGCTTGTTTCATGAACTTGAGAGAAAGATTTCACTGACATGATGTTAAGTATCTCTGATGGATTTGCTCCAAGGTAGCTTTATTTAAGAATAATTCACTAGAATAGGGCACTCACTCATGTCTTATATCTTCCTGATGTATTTTATTCAAGTAGAGGCTTGGCTGTGTAAGCTGTTTTAATTAACACTTTAAGATAAGCCTTCACCATCTGCTCTCCTTTATAATTACAAATGTAAAGGGAATCTCATTCTCAGTAGTATCATTAAAATACAAGATAATAAAGAAAATACATAAATGCATGGCGTTTTATTCATTCCAAGGGCACTCATTTTCTGTGTTCCTTTTTACTGGTTTTGTCTCATCTAGGACTCAAAGGACAGAGCTGCACGAAATGGTGCCCAAATATTTTCTTGACTGAGCCCTTGGGACTGCCTTTGAAATAATGGATGACTCACATGAGCTTCTGAATCACAAAAGAGAAAATTGTACTGTACCAATATCATTCTAGACCAATGAAAATTTGCTTTAAATAAATTTCGTGGAATTTTTCTATATTAAATTCCCCAACTTTATCTGTTATGAGGGGAAAGGGTATTCATCAAGAACATAAAAGTAAAAACAGGAATCATACTAGCAAAAGATGCAAAAAATTAATGAGAGAATAAATCAGTTTCTTGAAGTACTGTAGTACCTAAAGCTATAATTTCCATTCTCCAGGTACTTGGAACCCTCTTTAGTTACGGTTTCATGTGTCCTGCGACGACCTAGCAATGTGAAAAGTAATCCAACCATCCTTTCCATCAGCACGGCCAGCAAGGAGAATGCTCAGAAGTGTCCCACTGCCTCCTGCAGTACCAGCCAGCCACTTGTTATCAGCTGTACACCAAGGGCAAAGCTGAGACAACAGCCAACAAGCTGCTGGAACTGAGGGGAAAGAGCCCTCTCAGCAGCACTGACCAAGAAGATTTTGTGTCATCAGCAAGGAAACTCTTAGCAGCTAGTTCCCAGTATATTTGGGAAAAGTTTATCTTTTGAACTGTAATTACTGAAAAAGACAAGTGCATGAAAGAAGTGATTCTGCCATCAGTTTCTTTTGCTAATGGAAGGAGACCAAACACAGGACTCTTGTGCACATATTAGCCTCTTGGCTCCCCAAAGGCCCTCTGGAAGACCCTTTCCCTGACTTCTACACCCAAAGAGACCATCTATATAGTTTTTCTATTGTTCAAGTACAGAGACAGATAAGGTTCCTTTGCAGAAAGGGCATCACTGATATTTTGAATGAAAATAGTTATACTCGCTATTAAATTACTAGTACTATTTTTAGATGTAAACAAAGAATATGTCATTCTATAAATTATTCAACAGCTGTCAAATAGAAACATTAGGACTCACAGAGATTTTAACTTGCCCAGCACTGGAGTCTGGTTTGTTACCAACTGCAGATTTTTTTCCAAAAGAAAAAACATTATTTTTGAAATACAAAATTATTCAAATAATATATTAATCTTAGATTTATATCTTATAATTCCAGCAGTTTCTTCATTACTTCAGCATTTCATTTTTAGCTTGATTTTTTTTCTGCAGTTCTTGATAGTTAATATAAAATATTCTTCATACATAAATGTCTCTAATACTTGGACTTATGGAAATATTTCAGCTTCTTTCCATATTTCCATCAGAGTTGATCATTCCTGATAAAAGCACATTCCATTAATCAAACTAAAAATGAGACCTATCAAACGTCAGTAATAACTTAGATATGATCTGTTATCTCTTTAGTAACAGCAAGTGATTTCTAGTCTGTTACTCAATATTTATTTGTATTTTTTCATTTCAGTGTGCTAAGGTAAGTAACAAAATATGTAAAGCCATTCTAAATTTCCTTGCAATATTGAAAGATAAGAGGTGAATACCACTTCTGATTTACTTTTAACTTGAGGATCTTCTTAATATAAAACATGTCGAAGTTACATGAAACTTAACCTTGAACTTCTGCTCACAGAAGGGCTTGGAACAGGATGATTTTCAGAGGTGCCTTCTAAATGTCTACCTTCCCTGTTTATATGGAATAATTCCAATGTGATGCTCAAGGCTATGCTGATAAAATGCATCAACACCAGCAGAAGCAGATAGGCCTCAGATCTTGCTTCTGCCCACACAGCTGCTTTGATAGAGACTAGTTCCCATCCAGGAGTGGTACCTTAATATAGCTTAAAATGATCTAAAAAGAGCTCAGAACCACTCTCTCACTGGTACAAAGTCTCTTTCTTATTGCTCCATCAGATGGTTACACTAACTTGGAAATTCATAAAATAATGTGTGTTGGAAGGGATGTCTGGAGATCATCTATTCCTCCATTACCAGCCTCCCCAAGTTAGGTCAGCTTAGATCAGGTTGTCTAGGACCTTCTCCAGCTGTGTTTTGGATGTTTTTAAAAACAGAAACTCCACATCACCTTTGAGCAACCTGTTCCAGTTGTGTATCTGTGTTTGACAGATGCAGCCGAGGCACCCCCATCAGTACTTTGCACAGAAGGTGGTCCTTTATTTGTCTACAACAGATAAAATTCTAGTTTGTTGTAAAACACTTGCACAGCGCTAGACATGAATGCCACTTTCATAAATCTGAGGCCAAATCTTTCAGACTTTGTCATCTATATCATGGTTATTCCTTCCAGCCAAGGCAGGAACAGCACAGTCTAAATAAGAGGAACAGAAAGTACATGTTTATGCAACATCTCCACGCAGCCATTTCCAAAGCTCCTGTCCATGAATCTAAACCATGCTGATATATCAGAGGCTATTCTTAATCAAGGCTCCAGGACTGCATGGAGAAGGACAGATTTTCATTTTTTTGGAGTCAGTGAAATCATGCTATTGAAAGCATTGTACTTGAACATGATAAAACAGGATCTGAAGAATTTCTGAAAACCTTCCTCACTGTGAATCAGCACAGAGAATTTGCTGGCATCCTTTTATTCTCTAGTTTTTATACCAGCTCTTACAGGATACCATTTTAGAAGCAGTTGGACACTGCAGTGTGGGGTTTTTTCCCTGCAGTTTTTTTGGTAAAACTTCTTGTTTGCCTGAGAGTACACAAACATTTTGAAGATAATATAGGGATGCTGTGTACTCAGACCTTTAGTGCTACTAAATTATGTATTCCATACTTTGAAGTTGACAAAATGGCTCTAGAAGCTGGGATTTAAATGCCCACCCTAGAAATATGCTATCATAGCTACATACTTGTGATTCCTGGGCATTGCATGACGAGGATGATCAGACACTTCACAAAATAGCCTCAAATCCAGTAGGTTTACCAGGAAACTAATGTTAGTAACAGAATGAATAACCTGTCTTTCTCCATGAATAGCATAAGTCACCTGAGTGGTTGCAGAAGAGCAATGCATTTTTGTGGTGTTCCCCCATCCTGGCCACTCCCTCAGGCTTCTATTGGGGTCTTAGGGGACCCCAACTCCACCCCCCCTCCTCNCAGACCCTCTGCCTTTCCTGGCCCTTGCCTCTGGGGACCTGCTTGCCATCATGTGAATAAAGATCTTGTGTGTTCTCCATGCAGAGGCCTCTTCTCATCTCCTTCAGTGCTGCTGCGTTTGCTGCGAGGAGCCAGTGCCAGAGTTAGCCATGAGGCTCCCTGGCTGGTGAGGGCCCCGTGGGCCATGCCTTCAGAGGGAAGGTTTGGAGCACGAGAGGCCGACCTGGGCTGGGCAGAAACACTCTTTGGCACTGCTTGTGGCTTGCCACTCCACCGAAAAGCCGGCAAACCGCAATACATTTTTTCTTTTCGTTTTCAGAGCATTTTCTGGAAGTCCCAGCACTGCTCCTGAACATGTCTTCTGTACCTCCAGACAGAGCATTGATTCAGCAGCTCTGAAACAAGCAAGGCTGAAGGCCTGAAACTTCCTGCCCTAAGTCATTTGCACAGTAGTGGGACTTACAGATCTCTGCCAAAGCAGGCATACAATTATCTTAGAGATCCACAGACTCAGGGCTATTCTTACTTGTCCTCTTGGCTCCACCAGTTTGGCATTATCACCTGGTAATACATAGGCACCTAGGGAATTCACCTTCTCCCTGCAGCTGTAAGACTTGGCTACTTTTGTGGGCAAAGTGAACCCTCTGCAACCCTAATGAGCATAGCCACATGTTCATGACAGAAGGATGGACACTGACACCACTGTCTGTGGGAAAACTGGGCATAGCCTGGGACTTCACTGCTGTTCTTTCCAGTTTCAGCATCCCAACTCAGCCAAGAGATGTTTCAGCAGATGCAGAACTTCAGTTGTAGGATATAGAGGACCTCGAAACTTCTTTGGGAGATGACTAGTGAATTTCAAGTGTTTTCGAGTTCAGCTAGCAACTGAGCAGATGTTTTCTCATCTGTAATTTTGAACCTTGACACCTTGAGATTTATCTATGTATTGTATCTGGCACTGAGGGCCTTTCCTGTGTGTTCTCCTTATTGCAATTACCACTGAAGCTTTTTATATCACCAAGTTCAATTCCTACTAGCAGCCTTTTAATTAACTCCGATGTTCAGTAGACCAGTCGTCAGAGAAAGGCGAAAGGGGATCATAAAATTTCATTTTGCCCATGCATACTCCTACTGAAAATTATGACTCAGTGGGAGAAGAGGAGGCTGATATGTAGCACTGAATGATTCATTACAAATATTTCAGAACTCTGACAGCACTTATCATTAAAGTTTTTATAAATGTGTTTCCTGGAGAGAATCCCATGGTTGAGATCTTTCAGTGTGGGCAGGCTCAGTTTCACCCAAAACAAAGGTGGGCAACAGCAGCTTTCAAGCAAGCCCTATAAGTCTTCCAAATTCCTTCTTTCCTTTGAGATAATCTTGAGAATTTTTGGATTTATGTCCATTTCCCCCAGGCTTTTAGGAGTGGTGAGTAAAGACTGTTTGTGTTTTATAGATGCAACCCAAAAAGAATTCCTGGGGAATTCGGTAGTTGGGTGCCAGTCAAACAAATGAAAAATTCTTGACAACTAGGAGAAGGTAGTTTATTTTTTAGTGGACTAACCTGCACAGATAGAAGAAATAGTAAAATGATAATATACAGAAATTTTGTGTATTGAGCAGAAGGCAAAGATTTTAAAGCTGAAGAGAAAGTTGAGTTCTTGCTCTTGTGCAAACCAAAAATAAACATAGCCTTATACCTGATAATTTTGCTATGACTCAAGTTTTTCTGCCTGAATCATTTAACCAAAAGAACAGTGGACCTCTCCCAGATTATTTCATGTTGTACCAGTTAAAATCTGCAGCAGCTGAAACAAAGGAGTGGTTTAGAATCTTCATTTAAAAGGAAAAAACTTTAAGCAGAAAATGACTAATCTTGCATCACAATAAGTGTAGTTGAGGTACTATCTGAACACTGACAAACATCATCTTCTTCCAGGTGCCATCTGCAATTTCTTTACAGATAAAAAGCTGTGGGTGAAAACCTTCTTACAAGAACCTGCTGCCAGGGAGCTGCCCCAGCAAAAGCTGCCCTTGCTCTGAGTCAGCTTTATTTCAACACACTATTCAACAAAGGTGTCTTGAAAAAAGGACTCACTGTGGAAAGTTCCCAGCAGTTCAATCCTCCCACTCTGGTCCATCACAGCTGAGCATTGCCTTATCCCTGATCATCAGTACTGTCCAAGGTGAGCTTCCTGCTGCCCAGGTGTGTCTTTGGAGAACACAAACATATGGATAGGACGATGTGGTTGTAGACCAGAAACAACCCAATAGCTGAATGGCAGGAGAAAGAGCTTCATCTCTGGAGTTTTAAATCAGATTTCGGGTTATAGATCAGCCCAGCTCTCTGAAAGAGGCTGTAGCTGTTTCACCACAGGCAGGCAATGCCCGAGCAGGGCATTGCTGTGGCTCCTATCTGCAGGTCTGTGGCTGCTTCTCAGACCTGTGCAAGCCTTCGCTCTGCTGCCCTGGCAGCAGCTCCCCTTCCTTCAGGCTCTCACTCTCATGCTGCTGTGGCCATGGCCTCATCTCTGACAACACCAATACCCTCGTTATGGTGGGTCCCCATGGGGAATGGTTTCCACCAGTGCAAGAATCACCCCTTCTTTCCCACTTTTCCTACTCCTTGACTACAGTTTCAGTTTGCAATACAGGAAAAATACTACCTGGGGTGATAAATCGAACAAATCACCTTTTTTCCTGTGTTTTCTATTTCACGTGCATTTCTTAGCACAGCTTGTTGTTGTTCTTCTTGTCCTGACCAGGCTGCTGCCCTGTCTCATGCTTAATTTCTTTTTCAAGAGGCTGAAGTGGGCCTTGACTCTGTAAAGGCAATGTGGTTATAATTTTTTAAAAACCTTTCTTTGAATAAAGATCAGCCATGGCCATCCTGTCCTGTCAGCATTTTTGACTCGTCCAGGATGATCTGAAAAAAGTGTCTGAGTACAATTTTTGCAATGTGAGTAGCTGGCTCAGGAGCAATCACTTCCTGGCATAAACCCCAATGATATTGTAAAATTAATTCTAGGGGGGAAAAAAAAGCTTGTTGCGAATAATTTGATAAGATACATAATTTCTCATAGGAAAACTATGCTGTATAGAAAACTGACATGCTTTCATTCAGCTAGCTGTAAAAAAGTTACATTTTTAAAAAAATTAGAAACATTAATTATGAATGGCATAGGCTGTCTCAGGAAAAGAAGAGATACATGTATGGAAAATGAAGAGTTTGACTGTGTTTTTCTGTAGTGTTTCTACTGAAATAAAGTATGTTGTTTAGCATATGACTAACTCTCTAATTCTTTCCATAGGAAAAAAACATGTAAAAATTATATACCTTATTACCATACAATGTGTCTGTAATCGTGACTTCTAAAGTTGGAATAAAAAAGAAAAGAGACCTTTCTTAATTATCACTTGGTATTAATACAAAAGCACCATAAGGAGCAGATGAAACAAACTATTTAAGTTAATATACACTTGTCAAGCAAGAAGCAGTACGATGGCATGACTCCAGTCTCTCAGAGGAAGGAATTTTTTTGTTCAGTGAAAGCTGATATCTCAGTTAGCCACCCAGCACAAAAATAGGAAATGAAGCTAACAAATGCAGAGCTCTTCCATTCCTCTCATCTTTTCTCTTTTCTCTCTATACCAATACATTGCTATCTTTAATTTTATGGGAGTATAGAAAGAAGAAAACCAACCATAGCTTGTCATCAGAGCTTGACAAAACTAGAAATAACTTTTCTTTTGTTGTCAACATACAATGACAATTTTCACAGTACTGTCACAGGTATCAGCTGTCTATAAATATTTCTGTCCTATTATAACTAAGCAATACTTAGGGGACAGAAAGCAGTTGAATGAAAACCTATCCCTTGCTAAAGGAACAAACAGGCAGTGGACTGCCAACAAAGTCACGTAGCAGATTCTGGATGACATGCATGCCAGAGGTCATTTGGATCTCTCAAATTTAAAGGACAATGGTCTCTTGTGTGCCAATCTGTATTTCATTACCTCATTAGGTAAAAACCAAACAAGGGCTCAATCCTCTCTCAGACTAGTCTAGCTGACAACTGCCTAGTTTATATTCTCACTAATTCACAAATTCATTAGCTGACAAAGGCAGTAACTCACAAATTCACTCTCTCAGCCAGTGTATGTGTTGCTCTTACTTTAGCTTAGTTGTACTGCTACTGCCATACATCAGGCTTTAGCGTGAGCTGTGTGTTAGGCCAAAACCTGGGCAGGAGTCACGTAATCACCCACACTCCAACACTTATTACAGGCAAAAAGTCTAGTAAGTCCCACGCTGCAGTAAGTGAGGTACTGATACTCTTCCTGCCTCACTGTGAGTGAGGGTAGGGGAAAGCTTTGAGCACTTCCATGGGAAAGTCTAGCATCACAGTTTATTATTAGATAACACGCTTTCAGCATGATGTTAGCACTAAATCTGGATGCATAAAACAAATAAAATGCAGAAAAACAACACAATGATCCTGAGTTTCAACCTAAGATGCCATATGCCAGCTGCAGATGATGCATAATCCAAAAAAATCTCATACGAATGATATTTAGCAATTTGTTCAATTCCTGGTACAGTCTTGACAGTCTGGTCAGTATCATGTCTGATAGAAACAGTCACTTGCTTTTGATAAGCAATTGTTTTCTTACACTTGTTGATTAAAATTTTCAGTCCTTCAGTTTGAGAATGTGCCATGTCCTACAAAGTTCCTAAGGGTCCTATCCAAGTTTAAGATAGTATTCCAGCAGCAAAAATATGAATTAGATTTTTAGTTTCTATAAAGTCATCCTGTCATTACAGAAAACATCACAAAGCAAACCAAATACATATACAATCCAATTTTTACTTACGTATAACCATGCAGGGATCACACACTTAGCCTAAATAGCAGTTACCTGAGGCTATATTATTTGTACAAGGGCCTTGTAGTTCTAAATGTTCAGGGCAGTACTGTTCATGCTTTTTCCATGAGTATAGATTAGGTTACCTTTGTTATGCATGTATTTGGCCCCTTGAACTGTCAGCAACCTTCTATTGCTTACAATAACAAGGAATGGGGTCTGTAAATGGGTGCATATTCACTTTCTCCACTTTTGGCGTGGCGCTAGACAGATCCATCCAACAGACTACTTTTGCTTGCTACTCCTAAGCTTTGAAAAATTGAGGTTACAATCCAAAAAACAGGGTCCCTAACATCACAAGATTCCCATTATGGATCCAATGGGCTTGCACTTCATATTCATTTATAATAAAGGTTTGCGTGAGAACACAAGCAATGGCGCTGCTGAAATTTGAAACAGATTTGTGAACAGCAGCATACATTTCCTTGAAAATCTCCTGGAATTTTCTCCCAGGGTTTAGGCTAATTATCAGAGTGTTGGTAGTTGCATCCTTTCCATTTATTATATCCAGGGTCTGATCAATTATAGCTTGTCTGCTTAATAGACTGGACACTTAATTATTAGTGATGTCTGAACTAACAGAGTCCAATGCTCCTGTGCCCAATCCAACTGTTCCTAATCCCCCAGAAAAAATTCCTAACTTTGCAGATGTTCTGGTGAGACAGCACCACTGTTCACATATAAGCACTATCCATTACGAGCAATGGGATTATACTCGAGCTAGTGCTGTCCCATCAAACCCAAACGGAACATCCAAAAACTTCAGAGGTAAAAACTGCAAATCGTTTTGGAAATCCTTGAGTAACTATTACTGCTGTAGTAGTGGGAATGGGAATCAGGGAAATTTCAAATTTCGTACTGCACCCTGTGGCACATGACCTTGATGGCTAGTTGGCTCACAGACTTACCACAAATTCCAATGGTTGTTTCCCAGCAGGCATCACCATCCCTTGTTGTATTACCTGTTATTTCACATACGTACAACTGTGCAAGAGGAAAAACTTACACAGAACAGCAGGAGCTTCAGTAGTGTTGTGATTGTTTTGGGGGTCCTTTGCAATGTATTTATTTCTCCACCCAAGTCCAGGTTGCAAGATTGTCGGAGAGATCTCTAAACAAATGTAAGGTATGCGCAGTCAGGTGGATATCTGATTCTTGCTACCTCACTAGTGGGTTTTGAATATACTGGGCCTCTTACTCTATGTCATGGAATAGGTGTGCTTGATTATACCATCATCCATAGGTGGGCTTGATTATCGCATTTTGCATCAACATTTCTCTAACAGTATCTGAGAATTCCCAATGGAAGTGTCAGGGTTGTTTGATATTTGAAGGATACTGACTTCCTAGATGTTGCCAACATTCTCTCTCGTGATAACATCCCACCACAGGTAGCATTAATGTAGTTCCAAGGAATAGTTACTGTACTTACTAGATGGACACTTTCCACAGCAAACAAGACAAACGGTATCTTTCACTCATATGTCCAGGACATCAGTGGCTCCTTGGGAATGCAAAAGACCTATGACTTGGACTTTACAGTATCATTACAGTATTCACTCTGTAATGATAAATTTCACTTCCATTTCCTATATTTCTTTCCCTCAAACCCACTGCAAAGTAACCCAGCGTTTTCAGAGCAACGGTGGTGAATTCTTGCCTGATGTCCTGGATGCCACACTGAGGTGTTCAAACCGTCCTGCTTCTGTTGGTTCAGCACAGGAGATTGCTCAAAACTTTTATACAGTGATTACCAGTTGCTGTCTGTTGCATGTCCTCCCATAAATTTCTTCCCCAATTAATGACACCATTTTTAAAAACAACCTGCTTCATCTTTCTCCTACACCACTACTCCGAGGTCAACAGAGTTAATGCAAAGTCCATTTAACTCCACACCCAAGACCACATTTCTGTATTAATTTATTTTAAAAGTTGACTTTTAAGCAGGTACTGACTGCACCTGTTGTGGTACTGGTTGTGCAGCAAAACCTGGTGGTAAACCACTGTACAGGGGTCTTACACGCTACACCTAAAGGTACAGGTTTACCAGCAAGCATAGGTTTAAGAAAAGGTACTGGCAATGCAATTTTATGTTCCTTCCCTGGGTAAAGGGTTCAGTCCCTGCCACTCCTTTGTAAGCTGGTAACAGCTTCTTTTCAGAAGCGAAATGATAGTGTTTATCGCTGACACGTGCGCACATACACTGCCCAACAGTGACCTCCTGTGGCAATGGGAATGTTTCCAGTTCTTCTGACAAAACGGCAATGGTCAGACTGATTAAAATGTGAACAAAAGGAGTAAAGGTATATAGCGGAATCCCTGCCAGGTGGAAGCAAATTTCTCCCCATCTGCTTCTGGTATGTCCTAAAATCATAGAATCAGAGGATAACAGGCTGGACGATCCAACCTTTCTTGTCGAAAGCATTGTCTAGGCAAGATGGCCCAGGCACCTTGCCCAGCTGGATCTTAAAAGTATCCAGTGTTGGGGAATCCACTGCTTCCCAGGAGAGATCATTCCAATGGCTGATTTTTCTCAGTGGGAAAAATGTTCCTCTTGTGGTGAAACAGAATCCCTTCAGGAGTAACTTTTACCCATTACCCCTCGTCCTTTCCATGATCTCCATCTTCTTTGTGGCCACCCTTCAAATACTAGAACATGGTGATAAAGTCTCCTGTAAGCCTCTTTTACTCAAGGCTGAACTTGAGTACTTCCTCCCACTGAACAAACCCATCCTCTCTCTGTATGTCAGGCTTTTAAGTCATTGGGTCATCTTAGTGGCTCTTCTCTGGACCCTCTCCAGAAACATCCCCATCAGTTTTGCATACTGGGGACCAAAACTGAACAGTATTCCAGGTGTGGCCTGATGAGTGCTATAGAGGATGGGATAATGACTCCTCTGCCTCTGCTGGTGATGTTGGTTTTGATGTAACTCAGCGTCCTGCTGACTTTCTCTGCACTGTTCACCCATATTGAGCTGCTTGGCCACCAGGACCTCCACATCCCTTTCCACATAGCTGCTCTCCATCCAGGTAGATTCCAGCCTGTGCTGCACTCCTGGATCATGTTTTCTCAGGTGCAAGACCTTACATTTTTCCTTTTTGAACTCCATAAAGTTCTTGCTAGCCCATTCTTCCATCCTGTCCAGGTCTTCCTGCAGGGCGTCTCTCCTTTCCAAAGGGTCCACTTCTCCACTCAGTTTGGTGTCATTGACAAACTTCAACAGAGAAATGCTGGAGAGGAGAAACACAAACCCTGCTGGCTGTTGAAGTGTAAGGCACAAGTGTCTCTTGGGACAGAGGGAAGAACAGCAACAGCACAGGTACCAATGGGATGGTGCGTCCCTTTCACTTCCAAAGGATTCCTCTCCACCCCCACAGATGAGAGGTCTGGCCACAGCTTTTGTTGCAGCTCCTTATCCTCTTCTGGACCCAGAGCTCTTCGTCCCTAACAAAACAGTGCCAGACACTTCCTTTCCAGGTGACATGTGGTGCATTTGGTGACAACTCTACAACTGACTCCAGCTTTTGTAGGACCAAGCTGATCCAAGCCAGGGATGCCAGGTGTAAGACCTGCAGTGCCTACTGCTGCTCTTGAGTCTGCTGCTGAACTGTATGGGTAGTGCAGGCTTTAATGTGCTTTTCCTCTTTGCTGCCCTGCAGGAAAACAAAGGCTCTGAAGACAGTAACCCATGTGCTGTTTGTCTGCCTGTTCTCTTTCAATGAGTCTTGCTTCAGCTCACACCTGAGGGTGATGTTTAGGAGGTCCCCGGGACTCTGTTCTGCCTTAGTCCACTTCCACTGCTGTGACCAGAGAAGCCCAGCCAAGAGCGAAAAGTTGCTGACAGGAGTATGCCAGTGTCCCCTGCTCCAGTGGAAGTGGGGACTTAACTTCTCCAGGAGGGCTAAGCCAGTTCTCTGAAGCTGAGGGAGAGGAAGTAGCCAACATCACCTGCCCCAGGACATTGAGGAGCTTCTAGAGAACCAGGTGCATGTTCTAGGGTAGGGGATGTCCATCTGTTGCTACCCCTGTAGCGCCATTGTGACCACAGAAAGGGGAGTGGGCATCCTGAGGCATGACCCCATCTTAGACTGAGTTTCAAGCAGAAGGAGAGCTTTGGCATGTGTCTGACAGGTGCTTACCATGTGGGGAAACTTGACGGAGAATGCCTACAGAGGAGGCAGCAGTGTTCCAGGAATGTGTCTCCTTCTGTGTTTGTCCCCTTCAACAACAGGGGATGTCAGGGTTTCTTCAGGTCAAGGCTGGTTCTGCTGGTGTAATGCCAGAGTACACAGCGCATCTCACTCACAGCCTGTGGTCAGGGCTGTGAATGGCCACCCTCTGGTCACCCAGTGGCCATTCAGGCACAGCAGTGTCCCCACAGTGTGTGGTGTTGCACACAGCTGACAGAGAGCAGTGCTGAGGCAGAACTGGGCCTGTGGAGGTTTCAGCAAAGCACTGTCTTGGTGTGAAGACTTGAGTCTTTTGGTTTTGATCAGCACTTGAGTCCTGCTGTCCCAGCCTTCTACATGGTGCCATTTCAGAAATTTGGCTGTGGGCAGAACTGCTTTGAGCCCAGCTGGACAGGGAGGGGTCTTTGGAGAGTGCCCCAAAGGACTGAGCAGTTCAGGGCTGGTGCAAAGGGAGACAGCGGGGCAGGGCATTCAGTAGGAACAGTGTTCAGGGAGGGCAACAAGCAGGAAAGCAGAGGAGAGCACTCTCACTGATAGGAAACACTTGGCAACAGCAGCAGCTTTCCCTTGCTCTTTGTGCCTTGCAGCCTTCCCTGTCTCTGCCCGAGCTACAGGCGCAGCAGGAACTGTGAGACCAGACTGGGCAGACGTGCACTGGATGAGAATGCTGTGCACCTGTTGGGTGCCTCTGAACTCTCAGCAGCCTGCCTCGAGACTGCTTTAAAAAGAAAAAGCTACACATCTGTGGTTTCCATGGCTGTTTTTTATACGAACTGCCTTCCCATGCCTCTATTGCTCCCTCTTTCTTGGCCTGCAGAAAACAAGTTAAGAGAGGTGCTGAGTGAAGCTCCAGCCTTGAGACTTGTTAAGCACAGTCTTGTTTGCTACTGAACTTTGTTAACTCACTCTTGTATCAATAAAATCCATTGTCCCTTCTTTTGGGAGTGAAGTGCAGGGCTCCATCCATGACGGCAGCACCAAGGCCATTGCCAAGCTTGAAGAAGGCTGGGATCCCAGGCTTTTTTGGAGTTTTGAGGAAGGGCATGCTGCAGAAGTGTTAACACAGGTTTCTCTCCTCCCTCCAGCACATATTCTCCTGTAGTTTCCTGTCATAGCCAGGCAAAAGGCTGGTGCTGCTGGAACAGGTCCTGTTTATGGCCACACTTCCTTTTCCTGTTGTTTCACACTTCCTGATAGAGGAAGAGAGAGCTGTGGTGGGAATTAGAGGTGCCTTAGTTGTACCTTCCTCTCCATCCATGTCTTGGGTCCTCCTCAAGCGAGTACTGTAAAGAAAGGACTGTCTCAGCAGTCTGTATTTACATGTGCTGCTGAGGTCTGATCTCTGTGGCACTGCTCTGTCAGCAGTCCCACACCAGAGAGGAAAAGGCCACTCACTTCCCCTTCTCATTTCAGAAGGAGCCCTCTGGGTTTTTGAACTACCTTGATCTGCAGGTGTTGGGCCACCGTGGAACCTGAGCCACAGTTCCTGCCTGTATTGAGTCAGGTCCCACAGGGATCCTCGCAAAGAGGAGAAGGTGTTGGGTCGATTTTCTCTGGCAGTAGATCTCCTTTATTTTCCCCAGACTGAGTGCAAGGTCATTGTGCCTGGGATGCAAATGGGCAGGGGAGCATGGCTGGGGCAGGTGGGAGGTGGCTCTGCTGGCAGCTGGCAGCACTTGGCACATATGGAAGGCAGGCTGGCAGATGGGGCAGCACAGCAACAGCTCGGTGTGGTGGTCAGGGAACACAAATAGTCAAATGGAATAGATGAGACTGCTCTTGGCGCTGAGGAAGCACCAGGAAAGGAAGCCCTGCAATTAGAGAGTGGGTGGGGGTGGGAGGGGGTTGGAAGCCCAGAGAGGTTTTGTCTGGAGGGACACAAAAGGCCGAATTGCCAAAACTAAAGTCAAGGAAAGCTACAGCTCTGTCAGTCAGAATCAAGTCCAAGTCAAGTGCGGTTCAGCCAAGGGAGAGGCAGTGGCCGACCTTGCCTGTCCTGGGAGGATGAGGAGCTTCTGCAGGACCAGGAGCGCATTTCAGGGGAGGGGATGCCTGGGAGGGAAATGCCTGAGTGGTACAGTCCTTGGTTCATGGGGGCCTTGTTCTCATCCCAGTCTTCCAGTTCAAGGTCTGGGGTACCCTGAGAACAAATGCTCTTACTATTAAAGACTGAATCTAAGGAGGCATTAAGTACCTGAGCTTTTTCCTCATCCTTGTCGTTATGTTTCCCCCCTTGTCCCATAAAGTGTTGGAGCAAATTAGGTTAAGTTTGGAGAAAACAAGATAAGTTGTGAGAACGTTGGAGAAAGTAGTGGCAATTAGAGTGAAATTGAGAAAATTGTGGAAGTTGTGAGAAATTAAAGGGGAAATTCAGGGAAATTAGGGGAGATTAGGGCAAAGTAGGATGGAACTAGGGGAAACCTGGAGAAAGTAATAAAAATGAGGAGGAAAATATGAAAAATTTGGTAAATTGGGGAAATAAATTTCAATTAGGGGAAACCAGGGATATATTCAGGGAAAATTAGGAGAAGCTGGTGAAATTTTGGGAAAATTAGAGGGAATTGAGGAAAGTTTGGAGAAAAATTGGGGTAAAATGAGATACGTCAGAGGAATCAGGAAAAATGTATGGAAATTTAGGGAAGTGTAGGGGAAATAAAGGAAAACTTGGGGGAAATGAAGCAAATTGAGGGAGATTAGGGGAAATTCAGAGAGAATAAGAGGAAATTTAGGTGTAAAAGACTAGAAAAAGGAAAATAAGAAGAAATTAGGGGGAATCAAGGGAAAATTAGCAAAATGAAGGAATTAGGGGAAATTGGAGAAAAGAAATTGGAGAAAAAAATTTGTCAGTAATTTGGAGAAATCAAGGGAAAAACAAGGAAATTTGGGGCAAATTGCAGGAAAAAAATGAGGACATTTGGGGAAAAATCAGGAAAATGTGGGAAAATTAGGGGACACCAAAGAAATTCAGGGCAAATTGGTGAAAATATAGGGAAAGCAGGGGTAAAACAAGGAAATTTGTGCCAGATTGGGGCACATTTAGGAAAATCAGGGGAAAACCAAGGAAGTTTGGGGGAAAATCACGAAAGTTTGGGGGAAATTGGGAAAATTTGGTGAAATTCAGGCACCTAGGTCCTCTATAGGGCATCTAATGGGATTGGTGGGGCCTGGATGCCTGGGTGCTCCTGGCTATTCTTAGGTGAGCTATGGGGGTCGAGGGGGGGAAGGG
>VZRF01001115.1:528750-547373 GCA_013396875.1 Vireo altiloquus | reverse complement strand
GCAGGAGGGAGGGGGGGATATAAGGGGGGTCCCCCAGCCAGTGCCTGCAGACCCAGGGGCAGGTGGGGCAGGGGGCACTTGGTGCACTGTGAGGGTCTGGGAGGGGGGAATGGGGGAACTGGGGGCAACTGAAAGGGACTGGGAAAGAACAGGAAGGAACTGGGAGGGAACTGGGAGGGTCTATGGGGGAACTGGGAGGGACTGGGACTATACTGGGAGGGCCTATAGGGGAACTGGGAGGGACTGGGAGGGTCTTTGTGGGAGACTGGGATGATACTGGGAGCATCTGTGGGGGAACAGGGTGGGACTGGGATAATGCTGGGAGGGTTTATGTGGTAACTGGGAGGGACTGGAATGATACTGGGGGAGGGGAGAGGGTACTGGATAAATCCTAGGGGGATACTGGGATTTACTGAGCAGTACTCTGTGTGTGTGTGTGTGTATCTGTGTGATAGTGTACTGGAGATGTACTGGTCGGGCTGGGTGGGGATGCTGGGATATAATCAGACATATTGGGACATACTGGGACATACTGGGGGGGGCGGTTGTGTCCCGGAGCAGGACTAGAACTGCCCTGAATCTGCACTGTCATCCCCTGACTCGGAGACCACAGCGAGAGGTGGGGCTGAGTAGTGGAAGGAACTGAGGGGTGTCCGGGGAGATTAGGGGAGACTGGGAGGGTCTGGGATGATACTGGGAGGGTCTGTGGGGGAACTGGGAAGGACTGGGAGGGATGCAGGAGTACTGGGGCATACTGGGAGATGCTAGGGTGAGGTAAAGGGCAGGCAGTGTGAGGCACTGCAAGGAACAGAGAGCACTGGGGAGGGCACTGGGACTTCCAAGGAGGAACTTGGGATGGAGATGAGGACAACTGGCAGGAACTAGGAGCGCTGGAAAGGAACTGGGAGCACTGGAGAAGAATGGGAGATGAAATCACCAAGGATGGACTTTGAATGGGGCTGACTGGGAGCACTGGAGAGGAACTGGGAGCACTGGGAGGGAACTCTAGGTGATGGAATCACTGAGGATGAACTTGGGATGAGCCAGCTAGGAGGGGTGGGAACATTGGAGAGGAACTGGGAGCACTGGGGAGGAATGAAGGAGTTGGGTTGCCCAGGAAGAAGTGGTAGATGTTGAGAAGAACAGGGAATGATGGGTTCACCAAGGAAAGAGATGCAATGGGTTCAACTGGGAGGAACTGGCAGCACTTAGAGGATCTGATCCTTCCTACCCCACCCAGCTCTGTCCAGCGCCACCATGCCTGATGTGGAGATGGCCGAATTTGGGGAGGCCGCCCCCTATCTCCGCAAGTCAGAGAAGGAACGGTTGGCTGCCCAGACCCGCCCTTTTGACCTGAAGAAGGACATCTTCGTCCCTGATGACAAGGAGGAATTTGTCAAGGCCACCATTGTCAGCCGTGAGGGCTCCAAGATCACTGCTGAGACCGAACATGGCAAGGTGGGGGTACCCCAGCTTCACCTGGGACACCAGAACCTCAAAATAGCAACTCTATTCCACAAAGGACACAAAGAACCCAATCCACCTTCTCTAGAACCCAAGAAACATCTAGACCCCAACACGCCTTCTACAGCATCCACTGGATGCTCAGATCCCACAACATCTTCTCTAGATGAAGATTCTCTAGAAACATCTAGACCCTGATCCACCTTTCCCAGAACCCATTGGCCAGCTAGACCCCATCCATCCTCCTCTATTACCCCAGAGACACCCAGAGCCCAAAACATACTCTCTATCACTTGAGGGACACCTAGACCTCCTCTGGCTCTCAAGGGAACACCCAGATGTCCAGCTTCCAGCCCTATGGGTGGCAACAACTGGGGCAACTCCTTGTCCTGTGTTCCTTCTCCATGGGGCCCTCCTTACCTTGAGCAGACAGTGACAGTCAAGGAGGACCAGATCATGCAGCAGNTGTGTGTGTGTGTGTATCTGTGTGATAGTGTACTGGAGATGTACTGGTCGGGCTGGGTGGGGATGCTGGGATATAATCAGACATATNTCCAGCGCCACCATGCCTGATGTGGAGATGGCCGAATTTGGGGAGGCCGCCCCCTATCTCCGCAAGTCAGAGAAGGAACGGTTGGCTGCCCAGACCCGCCCTTTTGACCTGAAGAAGGACATCTTCGTCCCTGATGACAAGGAGGAATTTGTCAAGGCCACCATTGTCAGCCGTGAGGGCTCCAAGATCACTGCTGAGACCGAACATGGCAAGGTGGGGGTACCCCAGCTTCACCTGGGACACCAGAACCTCAAAATAGCAACTCTATTCCACAAAGGACACAAAGAACCCAATCCACCTTCTCTAGAACCCAAGAAACATCTAGACCCCAACACGCCTTCTACAGCATCCACTGGATGCTCAGATCCCACAACATCTTCTCTAGATGAAGATTCTCTAGAAACATCTAGACCCTGATCCACCTTTCCCAGAACCCATTGGCCAGCTAGACCCCATCCATCCTCCTCTATTACCCCAGAGACACCCAGAGCCCAAAACATACTCTCTATCACTTGAGGGACACCTAGACCTCCTCTGGCTCTCAAGGGAACACCCAGATGTCCAGCTTCCAGCCCTATGGGTGGCAACAACTGGGGCAACTCCTTGTCCTGTGTTCCTTCTCCATGGGGCCCTCCTTACCTTGAGCAGACAGTGACAGTCAAGGAGGACCAGATCATGCAGCAGAACCCCCCCAAGTTCGACAAGATTGAGGACATGGCCATGCTGACTTTCCTCCATGAGCCCGCCGTCCTCTACAACCTCAAGGACCGCTACGCCTCTTGGATGATCTATGTGAGTTGGGAGCCCATGAGGTTCTTCAGACCCCATCCAGAACTCGGATACCCCTTCTGTAGACCCCTTGGGCCACATAGACCCAAGATGTCCCTTCTCCAGATCCCATGGTCCACCCATAACTGGGATGATCCTTCTTCACACCTCTTGAGCCACCTAGATCTAAGATATCCCAGACCCCTTGGGCCACCCAAAATGAGGATGTCCCTTCTCCAGATCCCATGGGCCACCCAGAACTGGGATATCCTCTCTCCAGACCTCTTTGGTCCCCCACACCCAAGATGTCCCATCTCCAGACCACAGAGGTCACCTAAACCCAAGATATCACCTAGACACAAGAGGTCACTTCTGCAGACCCCTTGGACCACCTGGTTGGGCAGCACTTTCTGAGTCTGATCCACCTGCTCCTTTCTCCAGACCTACTCAGGGCTCTTCTGTGTGACTGTCAACCCCTACAAGTGGTTGCCTGTCTACAATGCTGAGGTGGTGGCTGCCTACCGGGGAAAGAAGCGGAGTGAAGCTCCACCTCACATCTTCTCCATCTCTGACAATGCCTACCAGAACATGCTGACAGGTAGGGACCTTCTGCAGGGACCCCATGTCCCCTGATCCTTTTTTGGGGAGCAGGAGATGTGGGGCAGAGCCAAGGTGGGCTTTAGAACCTCATGTTTCTTCTCCTCATCCCACCAGATCGGGAGAACCAATCCATCCTCATCACGTGAGTGATTTCATCTGTAATCATTGCCTTAGTCCCGCTCACAGCCAAGACCCTCCCACCCAGCACATAGCCCCTCTCCTTCCCCGTTGAAGTCATGCCCACTGGCATGGCCAACCCCCCTTTATCACCATCTGGACTTGTCTGTAGAGGTCTGTTATCTATCCATCCCTCCCCAGTGAGTCCCCACTCCCAGCACCATAGCACTAGTATCCAATAATTGCTCTCCTTGGCTTCAGCGGAGAATCCGGGGCGGGGAAGACAGTGAACACCAAGAGGGTCATCCAGTACTTTGCCGTCATTGCTGCTATTGGTGACCGTGGCAAGAAGGAGGCAGGGGCTCCGGGTAAGGTAAGAGCACTGGATGGGGGATGACACCCTGGGATGTGGCCAACATTATGCCACCTGTTTGTCAACCAGTTACACAACCAACCACCCAAAAATTACCCAACCAAACACCTAATAATCCAACCAACCAACCAACCAACCATCTATCCAACCTTCCATTCATCTGTCCCATCCCCATCCACCCAACTAACCATCCCTCCATCCACACAGGGCATCAATCCACATCCCTGTCCAACAACTCAACCGTCCATGCAAACCTTCATGGACCTCTGTGTCCATCCATCCATCCATCCATCCATCCATCCATCCATCCATCCATCCATCCATCCATCCATCCATCTCAGCCTCACCCCCTACATGCCCTGCCCCCTACTGTGAGAGCCCCCCTGACACTATCCCACTCTACCAGGGCACCCTGGAGGACCAGATCATCCAGGCCAACCCTGCCTTGGAGGCCTTCGGCAATGCCAAGACTCTCCGCAATGACAACTCATCCCGATTTGTGAGTGTTGGGGGTGTAGTCTGTGAGAAAGAGTCTATGGGGTGAAGCCCATGGGGAAGGGTCTGTGGGTTGGGATGTTCTAGGAGATGGTGGCCACCTCCACCTCCACCTCCTTCCACTACTCTTCCAGGGGAAGTTCATCCGGATCCATTTTGGGGCCACTGGGAAGTTGGCATCAGCTGACATTGAGACCTGTGAGTAGATTGAGGGCTCCGTGAGAGCACATCTGGTTGTCCATCATCCCTCCCTTCATCCATCTCTCCATCCACCTGCCCATCCTTCTCCTTACGCTACCATCCATCTACCCTTCCACATCCTCTGTTCATCCATCTGACCCTCTATCTCATCCCAACTTCCACCCATCTTCTCTTCATCCCCACCCCAGACCTCCTGGAGAAGTCCCGTGTCATCTTCCAGCTGAAGGCTGAAAGAAACTACCACATCTACTACCAGATCCTGTCCAATAAGAAGCCAGAGCTACTGGGTGAGCCATGCTCTCAACCGACCTGCAAATACCTGACCCTTCATCCTTTTTGGGACCTGCCTGTCCCAACCTTTTTCTCCTTTCAGACATGATGCTGGTGACCAACAACCCCTATGACTATGCCTTCATCTCCCAAGGAGAGACCACAGTTCCATCCATTGATGATGGAGAGGAGCTCCTGGCCACAGATGTGAGATGGGAGGCTACCAGGCAGTGTGTATGTGTCTCTCTGGGCTGGAGAAAATCATGACCACGTTTTTGCCGACAGAGTGCTTTTGATGTCCTGGGCTTCACCCCAGAGGAGAAGAACTCCATCTACAAACTGACGGGTGCCATTATGCACTTTGGCAATATGAAGTTCAAGCAGAAACAACGGGAAGAGCAGGCAGAACCGGATGGCACAGAAGGTTGGGTCCAACCAAGGTTGAGGTGGAAACAGGGGTGAACTGCATGATCCTTCCAGGTTCAAATTTTCTTTTCTTCACCCTCAGAGGCGGACAAGTCAGCTTACCTAATGGGGCTTAACTCAGCTGATCTTCTCAAGGGGTTGTGCCACCCTCGGGTCAAGGTGGGCAATGAATATGTCACCAAGGGGCAGAATGTCCAGCAGGTGAGTAGGATATCCCCAAAACCTCCTTCTTTTGGAGCGACATGGTGCCATCTCCAGCAAGGAGGATACCAAGAGACCCCTCTCACTGGTGGTCCCTCTTCCAGGTGATTTATGCTGTCGGAGCCTTGGCCAAGGCTGTGTATGAGAAGATGTTCAACTGGATGGTGACCAGGATTAACAACTCGCTGGAGACCAAGCAGCCAAGGCAATACTTCATTGGTGTGCTGGACATTGCTGGCTTTGAGATCTTTGATGTAAGAAGATCTGGCTGACTGTGTTGTGTTGACCTCATTGGGTGTTGAGTTAACCCTACTGGATGGTCAGATGACCTTGTTTTCATTAGTGTTGACCCAGTTGGGACTCAGGTTGACCCCACTGAACATATTAGGTGTTCTGTTGACCCCATTGGCCATCTCCTCTCCCCTTCCCAGTTCAACAGCTTTGAGCAGCTCTGCATCAACTTCACCAATGAGAAGCTGCAGCAGTTTTTCAACCACCACATGTTCGTGCTGGAGCAGGAGGAATACAAGAAGGAGGGGATTGAGTGGGAGTTCATTGACTTTGGCATGGACCTCCAGGCCTGCATCGACCTCATTGAGAAGGTACTACCTTCCCCAGGGCCTCATGAGGTTGGGGAAGGGTCCTTTCAGTTGCAGCTTGGCAGGAACCCCAAAGCTGGCCAGTTGGGTTGTGCTTGGTGTTCACTGTAGCCAACAAGGTCCTTTCTTCCCAGCCCATGGGGATCATGTCCATCCTGGAGGAGGAGTGCATGTTTCCCAAGGCCACAGACATGACCTTCAAGGCCAAGCTCTTTGATAATCACTTGGGCAAGTCAGCTAACTTTGGGAAGCCACGAAACATCAAGGGGAAGCCAGAGGCCCACTTTGCCCTTGTCCACTATGCCGGCACAGTGGATTACAACATCATTGGGTGGCTGCAGAAAAACAAGGACCCCCTCAACGAGACAGTGGTGGGGCTCTACCAGAAGTCAGCCCTGAAGCTCTTGGCCAACCTCTTTGCCAACTACGCTGGGGCTGATGCACGTAAGGGGCATCCCCTTCCTTAGCATCTGGGGTTCTCCCCACCCTGTTCTTGACCTATTTCATTCTTTCTTCTTCTCCAACAGCTGTGGAGAAGGGGAAAGGAGCTAAGAAGAAAGGTTCCTCCTTTCAGACTGTCTCTGCCTTGCATCGGGTAAGAATCCAAGGGTTATTGGTGGACCCCATGATGTGTGGGCGTGGAAAACATGTCCTAGGGCAAGGGATGACCCTTGGTGGTACAGGCTGGGGAGTGTCTTCATTCCCTTCATCATCTCCTCCTCCATCTTTCAGGAGAATCTCAACAAGCTGATGACCAACCTGCGGTCTACCCACCCTCATTTCGTCCGCTGCATCATCCCCAATGAGACCAAGTCTCCTGGTGAGCCAGTCCCTGAGGGTTGATCCACAGGACAATGCTGGGCCCTGGCCAGAGGTGGTGGTGGGGAGCAGTGCTGGGGGGCAGGTCTTGACTCATGCATCTTGATGACTCACCAGGTGTGATGAACAACCCCCTGGTAATGCACCAGCTCCGCTGCAATGGGGTGCTGGAGGGCATCCGCATCTGCCGCAAGGGCTTCCCCAATCGCATCCTCTATGGGGACTTCCGCCAGCGGTAGGCACAGAGGAGAAAATGTGGGGATGGGGTGGACAACCCCACTGGGGCTGATTTCAGGATTTTCCTGTCCTCTCTGGTCACCAGCTACCGCATCCTGAACCCTGCTGCCATCCCTGAGGGGCAGTTCATTGACAGCCGCAAGGGCGCTGAGAAGCTCCTGGGATCCATTGATATTGACCACAACCAGTACAAGTTTGGACACACAAAGGTGAGGGCAGGTGGTCTCTGTTCCTGTAGTCCCACCAGCCACAAGGTTTTCATGGTGGAACCAGATGCACTCTTATGGTACACCCACATACTTGTCCACCTGCCCATCTGAGCTCTCTCCATCCACGCCACCACCCATCCCTCCACCACACCTCCAAATCCCAGCAGCACTTATCTTCATCTCTCCTCAAAGGTCTTCTTCAAGGCTGGGCTGCTGGGACTGCTGGAGGAGATGCGGGATGAGCGCCTGGCCCGGATCATGACCCGCTTGCAGGCCCAAGTCCGTGGTTTCCTCTCTCGTCAGGAGTTCAAGAAGATCCTGGAGCGCAGGTGGGTGGTGAGATGGAGATGGTGTTGTGTCCATGTTGAGTCGAAGCCCCTGGTGACCCACATCTTGCTGTGCCTTCTCAAGGGACTCGCTGCTGGTGATCCAGTGGAACATCAGGGCCTTCATGGGGGTGAAGAACTGGCCGTGGATGAAGCTCTACTTCAAGATCAAGCCCTTGTTGAAGAGTGCCGAGACGGAGAAAGAGATGCAGGTAGGACAGGGCCATGGAAGGGAAGGTGGGTGAAGATGGAGAGAGGAAGTGGTATGTGGGAACAATAAGGAAGAAATGAGACTTACATGGCACCTTTGTGCCTCCCACAGAACATGAAAGAAGAGTTTGGGCGGCTGAAGGAGGCCCTGGAAAAGTCAGAAGCCCGGCGGAAGGAGCTAGAGGAGAAGATGGTTTCCATGCTGCAGGAGAAGAATGACCTTCAGCTCCAAGTGCAGGCTGTGAGTCACCTAGGTGTCCTGGCCCCGTGCTCTTTTTTCATTCACCTCAAGCCAACCTTCCCTCTTCCAGGAGCAAGACAACCTGGCTGATGCTGAGGAACGCTGTGACCAACTGATCAAGAACAAGATCCAGCTGGAGGCCAAGGTGAAGGAGATGACAGAGCGGATAGAGGATGAGGAGGAGATGAATGCTGAGTTGACAGCAAAGAAGAGGAAACTGGAGGATGAATGCTCAGAGCTGAAGAAGGACATTGATGACCTGGAGTTGTCGTTGGCCAAGGTGGAAAAGGAGAAACACGCCACTGAGAACAAGGTGAGGGTGGGGAGAGGTCTTGACATCAAATTATGTGGAATTGAGCTGAATCAAGCTAAAGGGAATAGGTTTGGTGAAGACCCAAGGCTGGCTGGGTTGGGTTGCCAAGAATCAAGGCTGTTTGAGCTGCCAAATTCAAGGCTGGAGGAGTTGGGTCATGAAGACTCAAAACTGCTTGGGTTGGGTTGTGATGATCCAAGGCTGGTTGGATTGCATCACCAAGATCCAAGGCTGGTTGTGTTTTCCTGCATCTCCTGACCTACACCCAGCTTACCAGGAGCAAGAACAACATCCTGTCTCTTGTCCTACCTCTGGTACCAAGCTGGAAACATGATATTTCTACTCCTGTAGGTCAAGAACCTCACAGAGGAGATGGCCGGGCTGGATGAGATCATTGTCAAGCTAACAAAGGAGAAGAAGGCCCTGCAAGAATCTCACCAGCAAGCGCTGGATGACCTGCAGGCAGAGGAAGACAAGGTCAATACCCTGACAAAGGCCAAAGTGAAGCTGGAACAGCAAGTGGACGATGTGAGTATAGCGTATAGGCTGCTCCTACCATAGGCACATAGCTGGTCCCTTGGGGTGTGGAGGTCCTTCTGGGGTGTCTGTTTGCGGGGGCTGATAGGTGTGTCTTCCTCGTTCACAGCTGGAGAGTTCACTGGAACAGGAGAAGAAAGTCCGGATGGACCTGGAACGGGCCAAAAGGAAGCTGGAAGGTGATTTGAAGCTGGCTCAGGAGAATATCATGGACCTGGAGAATGACAAACAACAATTGGATGAGAGGCTGAAAAAGTAGGGGCCTGCACACTTGCTTGTCCTTTACTTATAACACATGTCTCTGCTGAGCACTCAGGGGAATGACTGCCTGGTGTTTCTCCCCACACCCAGGAAAGACTTTGAGCTCAACGCCCTCAATGCCAGAATTGAGGATGAGCAAGCAGTTGCAGCCCAGCTCCAGAAGAAGCTCAAAGAGCTTCAGGTGAGGTGGGCTTCAGCTTGGGGGTCAACCAGAAGGAGGAACTGGTCCTCCCCATTTTCTTCTTCACATCTTTTTGAGAAGGACCTAAATCAGTGTGCCACCCACCCAAGGTCAGAAGCCCATGGCATGTCCCTTGTCACAGAATCTCTCTGTCACTTATTGCCTTGAAATCACTCATGGGCTCCTGAGTCAAGGCTGGCTTTTGTGGGGGTTGAGCTGAACCAATGGATTTGGGGTACTCAAGGTAGGGGGAACATCTTGGGTAGAATCATTTGAGCTAAGCAGACCATCTGGGTTGAATCATGTTCGTTCCAATGTCCTCAGAGAAGTTTGTGCTGAGCTGTCTGATCCAGTTAGCTCTAGGACTGGTTGAGTTAAATGTTTTCAAGAATAGTAGAGTTGAAGAATCTCAAGATAATTTGAGAAGGCCACGTTTATCTGGAGAACTCAGATCTTGACTGGGTTGAAGAAAATTGGATGAGAACGAGGCTAACTGAGGTGAAGGGTCTACAGCTGTCTGGGTTGAGCTGAAGAGTCTATGGTTGGTTGAGTTGACTTGAATTGACTTAAAGACTCTCCAGCTTGATTGATTGATTGAGTTGAGTTGAGGGGTTGTGTTGGGTGAAACCATGTCTGCTGAAAACATATTCATCCCTGGAGCACAGGCGCGGATTGAGGAGCTGGAGGAAGAGCTGGAGGCAGAGCGGACAGGCAGAGCCAAGGTGGAGAAGCTGCGCTCAGACCTGTCGCGGGAGCTGGAGGAGATCAGTGAGCGGCTGGAGGAGGCGGGTGGTGCCACATCGGTGCAGATTGAGCTCAACAAGAAGCGGGAGGCAGAGTTCCAGAAGATGCGGCGGGATCTGGAGGAGGCCACGCTGCAGCATGAGGCTACGGCTGCTGCGCTGCGCAAGAAGCATGCTGACAGTGTGGCTGAGCTCAGTGAGCAGATTGACAACTTACAGCGTGTCAAGCAGAAGCTGGAGAAGGAGAAGAGTGAGCTCAAGCTGGAGCTGGATGATGTTGGCTCCAACATGGAGCAACTGATAAAAGCCAAGGTAGGAAATAGGTCTCTAGCCATGAAGAGACAACACTTCCACTGTCCTCTCAAGGTTCCCTTTCATCTTCCTGCCCTTCCTGTTTGTAGGCCAATCTGGAGAAGATGTGTCGCACCATGGAAGATCAGATGAATGAGCACCGGACCAAGTCCGAAGAGGCTCAACGCATGGTCAATGACCTCACCACTCAACGAGCCAAGCTCCAGACAGAAAATGGTGAGGGGCTTGCCCTTTCCTAACCCAATTGCATATCTCTTGCCCAGTGGGATGGCTTTGGGATGTGTCCAGCAAGGGATTATCCACCATTCCACTTGACAGGTGAGCTCTCCAGGCAGCTGGAGGAGAAGGAAGCCTTCATCAACCAGATGACGCGAGGGAAACTCACCTACACCCAACAGCTGGAGGACCTCAAGAGGCAGCTAGAAGAAGAAGTCAAGGTAGGGCTTTGTTGGGGGGAGTCCGTGGGGCTGAAAAACACCTCTGGTGTCAAGGATGCGGTTGGTTTTGGATGGAGAGGTGCATCATGAGCCCAACCTCACAGTAGGAGAAAATGAATTGAGGGTCCTCAGAAGTTCAGTAGGGTTGGTGAGTTACAAGGAGGGTGGGTTTGGTTGGTCTGGGCTGGGCTGGGTTGGTTGGTAACTAGGTTGCTGGAGTTGATGAATGCCAAGATGGCTGAACGTGATGAGGACCCAGCTTCTCCTCAGCTCATATCCGTCTCCCTCTCAGGCCAAGAATGCACTGGCCCATGCCCTCCAGTCAGCCCGGCATGACTGTGACCTTCTGAGGGAACAGTATGAGGAGGAGACAGAGGCCAAGGCTGAGCTCCAGCGCTCGCTCTCCAAGGCCAACTCTGAGGTGGCACAGTGGAGGACCAAGTATGAGACAGATGCCATCCAGCGCACTGAAGAGCTGGAGGAGGCCAAGTGAGTCATGTCCCCATGGAGGGAGCATCTATGGTGCAGGGAAGAGTGGACACCCTTCCACTGTAGAAGGATCTGGAGAATGTATAGGAAGCTGGAGATGGTAGAGGAGATCCAGAGCAGAGCCTCAGCCAACCAGTGGGTGGAAGAAGGTTTGAGTTGACCCACTTGGTCCATGGGTCACCACAACCTGGTTTTCTCCTGGGGCAGGAAGAAGCTGGCCCAGCGGCTGCAGGAGGCTGAGGAAGCAGTGGAGGCGGTCAATGCCAAGTGTTCCTCCCTGGAGAAGACCAAGCACCGGCTGCAAAATGAGATTGAAGATCTCATGGCAGACCTGGAGCGATCAAATGCAGCAGCTGCTGCATTGGACAAGAAGCAGAGAAACTTTGACAAGGTGGGAGGACTAAGAAATTGTGGAAGGAGAAGGGTGGGAAGGAGGTAGAGAGATGTGGGTCCCATGAATCAAAGAAAGGCAGGAGAAGAAGTCTAGAAGAAAGGTGAACAACTTTCAGGTGGGGTCAGGTTTTAGCAGAGCTTCAAGTACCTACCAGGGAAAAGGAGAAGGAGGATGGAAAGAGGGTTCTTCATGGGCAAAGCAGCAGCTGAACAGGTGGTGTCCCTATAGATCTTGTCTGAGTGGAAGCAGAAGTTTGAAGAGTCACAGGTGGAGCTGGAGGCATCACAGAAAGAGGCCAGGTCCCTCAGCACTGAGCTCTTCAAGCTGAAAAATGCCTATGAGGAGTCACTTGATCACTTAGAGACCTTAAAGAGGGAAAACAAGAATCTCCAAGGTGAGACTGTGGTCCTTCTCCACCCATCCTGTTGTTTTCCACTACCTTCCAACAAGTCTGATGGGTTTTCTTCTGGGCAGAGGAGATCTCGGACCTGACGGAGCAGCTGGGTGGCAGCCACAAGACCATCCACGAGCTGGAGAAAGTCAGGAAGCAGCTGGATGCTGAGAAACTGGAGCTCCAAGCTGCACTGGAGGAGGCTGAGGTGAGCCAAATCACAACCTCATGAGTCCCCATGTTGTCCTGATCCTCTCTGTGGACCACTAATTTCTCTCTGCTCACACTAGGCCTCTCTGGAGCATGAGGAGGGAAAGATCCTGAGAGCCCAGCTGGAGTTCAACCAGGTGAAGGCAGACTATGAGCGCAAGCTGGCCGAGAAGGATGAGGAGATGGAGCAGGCCAAGCGCAACCACCTGCGAGTGGTGGACTCACTGCAGACCTCGCTGGATGCTGAGACCCGGAGCCGCAATGAGGCCCTGAGGCTGAAGAAGAAGATGGAGGGTGACCTCAATGAGATGGAGATTCAGCTCAGCCATGCCAACCGCGTGGCTGCTGAGGCCCAGAAGCAAGTCAAGACGTTGCAGGGCTACCTCAAGGTACCCATCAGACTTCTATCCCATAAGAATGTTGAGTTGTAGTAGGTCCCACCACCCTGCAGTGGAAGAAAAGTAGACCTTTAGCTGCTTCCCCACCATCCCTATTCACCCTCTTCTCCCACGCCACTTTGTAGGACACCCAACTGCAGTTGGATGACGTGGTGAGGGCCAATGAAGACCTAAAGGAGAACATTGCCATTGTGGAGAGGAGAAACAACCTACTCCAGTCGGAGCTGGAGGAGCTGCGGGCAGTAGTGGAACAGACTGAGAGGGCTCGTAAGTTGGCTGAGCAGGAACTGATTGAGGCCAGTGAGAGAGTCCAGCTTCTCCACTCACAGGTGAGACATACCTTCAGGGAGAGAGGTCACCTCCATCCATCAGTGTGGGCTTCTAATGGGTTACCAAGATCTCCAGATCCTTTAAGCCTTCAGAGTTGGCAGGGAGTAGGGGCGCATTAAGGACTGGGGGGTTGAAGAAGGATTGGTGCAACAGACACCTCCTGAGATCCTCTCCTCTAACTCCAGAACACCAGCCTCATCAACCAGAAGAAGAAGATGGAGGCCGACATCTCCCAGCTGCAGACAGAGGTGGAAGAGGCCATCCAGGAGTGCAGGAATGCAGAGGAGAAGGCCAAGAAAGCCATCACTGATGTGAGTGCCATGCTGGGGACCAACATCTAGGGCACCTTCCACTGGAGGGTGATGGAGAGCATGTTTTGGTCCTCCTTCTTTGCTTGCTTCTCTCCTCGGGCAGGCGGCCATGATGGCAGAGGAGCTGAAGAAGGAGCAGGACACCAGTGCCCACCTGGAGCGGATGAAGAAGAACATGGAGCAGACCATCAAGGACCTGCAGATGAGGTTGGATGAGGCTGAGCAGTTGGCCCTCAAAGGGGGCAAGAAGCAGCTGCAGAAGCTGGAAGCTCGTGTGAGGGAGCTGGAGAATGAGCTGGAGGCTGAGCAGAAGCGCCATGCCGAGAGTGTCAAGGGTCTCCGCAAGTCTGAGCGTCGTGTCAAGGAGCTCAGCTACCAGGTGGGCTGCCTGAGGTGGTGCTGGAGGTCATCCGCTCTCCCTGTGACCACAGGGCCTTATGTCGTATGCTGTACATGACCTAGAACATGGCTGACCTGCTTGACAGAGAGACATGGGTAAACTAGACCACCCACTACCTCTATGTCTGATACTGTAGTGGGACCCAGAACATGGCTGGTCCAGTGGTCATAAGCCATCTAGGCCACCTCTCAGTGTCCCAGCATCCATGGGGTCTTTCCATGATCCAGAACCTCAGGTGGAACCTCATTAGGGGCAAGAAGAAACCTCCACACAAGGAGACAACCCACTTTCTGCCCCAGAGCTGAGGCCACCCACAGATGTAGAGAGGCTCCACTCCACAAGAACATCATTAACTGCCTCTCAACCCTCGCAGCTTGCGTGGTGATTCAGAGCACAGGTAGGGTCAGGTCATGATCCATGTGTCTCACCCCACAGACAGAAGAGGACCGCAAGAACCTGGTCCGGCTCCAGGACCTTGTGGACAAGCTTCAAATGAAGGTCAAGGCCTACAAGAGACAGGCAGAGGAGGCGGTGAGCACTGGAGGGACATCTGTGGGACCACCCCCCAGGAGAGGGCAGGGTGGGATTGCGGTGTGGCAGGGGATGTGGGGAGTAGCAGGGGACCTTGGGTGGTCAAGGGGTGGGGTGTCAGGGAGTGAGGAGAGTAGGTCAAGAGAAAGTGGGTAGATGGTGGGATGGAGAAATGGTGGCGGGAGGGATGGATGGAAGGATGGATGGATGGAAGGATGGATGGAAGGATGGATGGAAGGATGGAAGGATGGAAGGATGGATGGATGGATGGATGGAGGGATGGAGGGATGGATGGACGGATGGATGAAATGTTGGATGGTTAGTTGAGTAGATGGTTGGGTGGCCAGAAGACGGGATGTCTGGAAGGGCAGGTGGGTCCATGGTGGGCCAAATGGAGCAATAAGATAGTTGGGTGGAGGGACAGCAGGCAGGGTGGCAGGAGGACAGACAGAGCTGTGTGGGAGCCTCACTGGTGTCCCTGCACCCTCAGGAGGAACAGGCCAACTCCAACCTGGCCAAGTTCCGCAAGGCACAGCACGAACTGGACGAGGCAGAGGAGCGTGCTGACATTGCCGAGTCCCAGGTCAACAAGCTGCGGGCCAAGAGCCGCGACATTGGAGCCAAGGTGGGACTTTCCCCTGCCCAACAGCTGCCCCATGGCTGCCCCACAACAGCCCCATGCTCACACTCCCTCTTTTTCCTTCTCCATCAGAAGGGACTCAATGAAGAGTGACGCTCTGGACCCCCAACAATATCCCCTGGACCTCCAAGTGGCCCACCCCCACTCCCAGCCCCTAAACTTGGTCAGCCAATAAAAAGCATTGAGCAGCAGCAGCAGCTTGTGTGGGGCTGGGTTTGTGTGGGGAGGGTGGGGCTACCCCATGGCACGGCACCCAGAAGATGTCTGTAGCCCACACAAGATCACCAACCAGTGTGCAACCCAACGTGCCCCCCAGCATGGTGCAACCAGATCCATAATGCAATGTGATGTAAACCATGGGTTGCATCTCAACCTTTTGCTGCCCCACAGTGTATCTCTATATTCCCTATGGTGTTTTGCAACCTCAACCTGCTCCACACCAACCTAAATCCATGTGGGGGGAGAAACAAATCTGAGGGCAGATGTAGGAGTGGGGGGAAGGGAGGGACCCCAGGAGGTGGGGGATAGCATCTGGAACCCTGATATAAGGGGAAGAGCCTGAGTGGACTCCTCGGGCATTTCTTGGCTCCTGAGGTTGCACCTTCTCCTGCTGCAGATGCTGATGTTCCTCTGTCCTGGCCTCAGTGTTCCCCTAGCCACCAGCTGCTCCGTCCCACCATACATCATGTCTCACAACTCCCCATGCCCTACTGACATTCTGTCCCATGTCCCTCCATTGTTCTGGACTTCGCATCAATCACTCCACCACCTCTTGGTTCACCAGCCCTGTCTCCTCTATCTCCTATAGTCCTTCTACCTCCTCCACATCCCTCCGGTCCCTCCATGTTCTCTTTGTGCCACTGTCCCTCTGTCTCCTGCCTGTTCCTCCCCCCACAACTCCTCTGTCCCTCCCCCCTTCTCCCCTCACCCTCCCTTCCCCCGGCCATCTGTCGCCCCATCCCTCCCCGGTCCTGGCGGCGCCGCATGACGGACCCCAGGGGACCCCGGCATCCGTGTGCCTCCCTCCCCCGCCAAACTTGGGCTGAGGAGGGGTGGGGTAGTGTCTCTATGGGGCTCTATGTGGAGTCCATGGGGCTCTGAAAAAACTCCACGGGGAACTGAGGAGACTCTCTGCGGCTCTATGGAGCAGTTATGCGGCTCTGTAAGGGCTCTAAACACAGTTACTCCCACCTCTACTGCGGGGCAGAGGTGAGGGTCTGTGGGGCAGAGGATCTATGGGGCACAATGGGGAGGTGGGGACCTCCCCGCCCTCGGGAATGTGTCACCTCGCGGGAACATTTGTCACCTCATTGATGACAAAGTGGACACGGTGTTTAGGGACTGCTGCCAGACCCCCCCGTCCCTCAGACCCCTGCCGGCCCCACGGCGCCTCACTGGGGGGACGAGATAACAATCTCCCCCCCCGCCTTGTGTCCCAATATAGACCTGGCAAGGTAGAGCTGTCATCACCCCAAGGGTGACAGGACATTGGCCAGGGACCCAGGCATCCAGGCCCCATAGGCACCCCCTTCACAAGGCTCCCAGGAGCCCTAGCCCCATAGATCCCCTCCATGCACAAGGAACCCAGGCATCTGGGCCCCACAGATCCCACCCACACAAGAAACCCAGGCATCTGAGGCCCACAGAATCATCACAAACCCCACTGAAGCACCCTGGTCCCCATAGATTGCCCACACACACAAGGGACCCTGGTGCCTGAGCTCCCTAGCTTCCCCCCCTACATAAGGGATCCAGGCTCCATTGACACCTCCCACACAAGAGACCCAGGCATCCAGGGCCCCTGGACCACCCCACATCCCACCCCTACAAGGGGACTGGACAGCTCTTGCTCCCCCCTATAGCTCTGCCCCATAGATCATCCTGTGGAGTGAATATGCAGGTCCTGGATGCCTTGGTCACTGAAGAGATGTCACCTTGTGGCTGGGGAAGCAGGGGGAGCTGCCCCCCTCCTTCTCCCTTACCAGCCACCCCCTCCCCAGGAATGCTCCTCCCCTCCCCATCCCAGGATGGTCTATAAAGGCTGTGGGGCTGCGGGGCTGGCATAGGTGTCAGCGTGGGGCAGACAGAGACAGGGTGGGGGGCATAGTAGGAATGTGGGATGTGGATATGAAGAGCTGAGGGAGTATATGGGGGGCTATGGGGTGCACAGAAAGGTTATGGGGCATATGGGGATCTATGGGGCACAGGAATCTGTGGGGGATATGGGGGACAGGGGGGCTATGGGACACATAGGGGTTCTCTCGGGTGTGGGGACCTGTGGGGGACCTATGGGGTAACAAGGCACAGAGGACTAAGAAGCACTGATGGGAACTGTGAGGGACAGAGATCTATAGGGGCACAGTGATCTAGGGGACACTGATTGTCTATGGGGCACATGGGGTCTATGTGGCAAAGGGATCTATGGGCCATAAAGGGGTCTATGGGGCAAAGAGGGTCTACAAAGAGAATGGGGTGCAGCTCTACTCACCCTCTCATGTCCCTCCAGCTCCCTTCATCTTACCTGCTAGATCTGCAGACTCCAGGTGAGGGTGATGCTGTGGGGCAGCATGGGGATGGGTGCTTTGGTGGGGGGGGATGCTGCTATGCTGCTGTAGGGTGTATGTGTTGCTATAAGGTCTGCATATCACTATGGGGGGTCCATACTTTGCTATGGGGGTGTGCATGTGGGGTTGTGCAGGACTCTAAGGTTCTCTGCATTGTTATAGGTGTCCCTGCACTGCTATGGGTCTCTGTGCATCACTAACAGGAAGCCTGAATCACTATGGGGGTCTGTGCATGGCTATAGGGGTCTTTGTGCTGCAGGAGTCCATGCATCACTCCAGGGGTTGGTAGTCCCTGGTTATGGAGGTCCCTACATCAGTACATGAGTTTGCACACGGGGCGGTGCATCGGTATTGGGGTCCCTGCATGATTATAGGGGTCTGCCCACAGCTATAGGGGTGCTATGTGCACTGCTATAGGGCTCAGTACATGGGGTCATAAATGGCTGTAGGATTCTGTGCATGGGACCACACACTACAATGAGGTGCATACATGACATAATGTACTATGAGTACATTACTATTAGGGGTCCTTGAATGGCTATAGGGGTCTCTGAAGGGGGTCCCTGAATCACTACAGAAGTCTGTGCATGGGGCAGTGCATGGCTACATGTGGGCTATAGGGCTCCCTGCACACCTGTACAGACCCATGCATGGGGCTGTGCACAGCTACAAAACTCTCTGTCTGGCTACAGTGTCTGCCACAGCCATAGGGGTCTGGGCACGGCTCTGGGGGCCCATGCACGACAATGGGCTCTGACTAGTGGGGTTGTGTGGGGCCGTGGAACGAGGGGTGAGACCCTGCGGCCACAGCCTCACAGCCCCCAGGTGCTGCAGGGTCCCTGTGTGTGTGGGGCAGGATGGCGGACGCAGTGCTGGCAGCGCTGGGAGCGGCAGCTCCCTTCCTGCGGCCAGGGGAGCGGGAGCGGCTGGCAGCGCAGACCAGACCCTTCGACCCCCGCAGCGAGTGCTTCGTCCCCCACCCCCGCGAGGAGTTCGTTCGGGGGCGGGTGATGGGGCGCCAAGGAGGGGAGGTCACGGTCCAGACTGAGCTGGGAGAGGTGGGCAACTGGGG
>VZRF01001115.1:421010-528709 GCA_013396875.1 Vireo altiloquus | reverse complement strand
GGTCAAAGGAGGGAGGGGGGTTGAAGGTTTGGTGGGGAGCAAATGAGGGAGGGGAAACCAGGCTGATAGTTGTTGGGGGCCCTGACCCATTGAAGACTTCCAGCCAATGGAGGGTGCCCCCAATCCATAGGAGACCCCTCCCAACCCAAGGAAGAAGTCCTACCCCCCACCCCCCAAGGCTTTCCCCAAGCCACGGGACTCCTCCCAGCTCCCACCCCCATATCTCCCTATTCCCCCCAGACGGTGACGGTGAAGGAAGCTGACATTCACCAGCAGAACCCCCCCAAATTTGACAAGATCGAGGACATGGCGATGCTGACCTTCCTCCATGAGCCTGCTGTCCTCTACAACCTCAAGGAGCGCTATGCCTCTTGGTTGATCTATGTGAGCCTTCCCAAAAGCCCCTGGGGCACCTGGGAATTAGATGAGGCCTTCCCCACAGCCTATGGGGTGGATGGAAACTAGTGACCCTTTCCTAAAGCTCTTGGGATACCTAGAACCAGATGGGTCTCCCAGAGAGGCTAAGGGCCACCTACAACCTGGTGTGGATTTTTCATGGACTTTGGGATACCTAGAACCTGGTGGCCCTTCTCCAGCTCCCTTTGGCCACCCAGACCCAAGATATCCCATTTCTAGACTGCCTCAGCCACCAAGACCTGAGATGTTGCATCCCCTGACTCCTTTGGCCACCCAGATCCAAGATGTCACTTCAATAGCCCCCTTGATGGGACACAAGACTTCACATTCCAGACCCCTTGGGCCACTGGTGCATAAGATGTCCCATCTCTGGATGTCGTAGGCCACCCAGACCCAAGATGTTCCTTCTCCAGGAACTTCTCCTGTTCTCCTCTTTGAACAACCAAAATCAGGACATCCTGTCAGCCCATCCCTTGGGCCACCTAAACATAGGATGTCCCCACCTGGTGGCGTGGCACCTCCTGAGTCTGATCCACCTGCTCCTTTCTCCAGACCTACTCAGGGCTCTTCTGTGTGACTGTCAACCCCTACAAGTGGTTGCCTGTCTACAATGCTGAGGTGGTGGCTGCCTACCGGGGAAAGAAGCGGAGTGAAGCTCCACCTCACATCTTCTCCATCTCTGACAATGCCTACCAGAACATGCTGACAGGTAAGGACATCCTGTGAGGACCTCAGACTAGAAGACCCCACTCCAAAAAATGGCTCCTGACTTAGACCTGGTCCTCTCCTGGGAGGATGGAGAACCTCAGCCTCCACACCAAGACGCCAAGCATGTTTCCCAACTTCATCCCACTTGACTCCTCTCTTTTCTTGGCAGATCGAGAGAACCAGTCCATCCTCATCACGTAAGGCCCTGATTTGTCCAATCCTGCCCCATAGCAGTGGGGTGAGATGAAGGACCCACCAGGATGTTATGCAATATCTCACTGTTGACCCCCTAGTGGAGAATCCGGGGCGGGGAAGACGGTCAACACGAAGAGAGTCATCCAATACTTTGCCAGCATCGCTGCCATTGGTGACCGCAAGAAGGAGGTGACCAATAGCAGCAAGGTGAGTGCCTCAGTTCATGTACCCTTGGCAGAGAGTGTCCCCCAGTAATGTCCACATCCAGCATTGTCCCACCCCACCAGGGCACCCTGGAGGACCAGATCATCCAGGCCAACCCTGCCTTGGAGGCCTTCGGCAATGCCAAGACTCTCCGCAATGACAACTCATCCCGATTTGTGAGTGATCAGGGAGGGTTTTATGAGGGGGGGTCTATGGGTCTATGTGGCAGTTTGTGGGACAGGATCTATGGTGTGGGATCTGCTGCAAGATGGCAGCCTCCTCCAACTCTTGCCACTGCTTTCCCAGGGGAAATTCATCCGGATCCATTTTGGGGCCACTGGGAAGTTGGCATCAGCTGACATTGAGACCTGTGAGTGGGTTGAGAGCCCAGTGAGAGGATGTCTTGTAGTCCGTCATCCATCCATCCATGGACTTATCTATCCATGGATTTATTCATCCATGCTAGGACTCATCCATTCACCCATGGACTTCATTCATCCACTCAGGAACTCCATTCATCTGTACATATCTCCCTTTCCTCCCTCCATCCAGTCACCTCTTCATCTCCATCGCCTCATCCCACCATCCACCTGACCCTCCATCTCCAATTTGTTCCTCCATCTCTTTGTGCCTACCTCCCTCCCTCCTTGCCTGCCTCCCCCTCACCCAAGTCCATCCCTTCATCTATCTTCATGGTTGATGGATCCATCATTTCATCCCACTATCCATCTGACCTTCCATTTTCCTCTCTTCTTCCCTCCATCTGCTCATCCCACAATCCAGATACCCCTCCTTTTCCACCTCCTCATCCTACCATCCATCTCTCCATATATCAATCCATGTACTCACCCCAGCCTCCATCCTCTTTCTCTCCATACCCATCTCAGACCTCCTGGAGAAGTCCCGTGTCATTTTCCAGCTGAAGGCTGAGAGGAACTACCACATCTTTTACCAGATCCTCTCCAACAAGAAGCCAGAGCTACTGGGTAAGCTGGGCCTTGAGTCTTCTACTTCCTCTCCTCCCATTCTCTGCTCCTTCCTGGGGCAATTGAGGATGATTTGGGGCTGTTTAGCCAGTGCAAATACTCAGTTTTTTTCTCTATCCTGTGCCCATGGGGCAGAGATGCTTCTCATCACAAACAACCCCTATGACTACAGTTATGTCTCCCAAGGAGAGGTGACTGTGGCCTCCATCGATGACTCTGAAGAGCTGTTGGCAACCGACGTAAGTGGTGGGGTGGGCAGGTGGACATCACCTGGATGAATCGAAGGTGAAGTGCCACGTTGATGGTTGAGATGGTGGAAGATGGATGGGTGGAGGAGGAAAATAGGGATGAAAGGCGGAGGATAGGAAGGGTAGAAGACCCAAGTGGGTTGGTGGAGTGGGATGATGTGGGGTGAGGGACAGAAGGCAGGACAGGAGACAAGGGGTGGAGGAGGTTGTGGGTGGAGATAAAAACATGTAGGGGAGTCCTTAGGTGGACAGATGGGTGAACAACTCCTCAAACAGATGGATGGGTCCATGGATGAATGGATGGAACTAATGGTGAATGGATGAATCCATGGATGGATGAGTCCATAGATGGATGCGTCTCTGAATGGATGGATGGATCCGTGGCTACAAGTGTCCATGGATGGGTGAATGGATGGATGCAGCCCTCACATGGATGGATGGATGGATGGATGGACGGATGGATGGATGGATGGATGGACGGACGGATGGATGGATGGATGGATCCATAATGGGTGAGGCCATGGATGGATGAGTCCTCAGATGGACGGAGAATTTGACGAGCTGGAAGGGCAGAGGGACACACAAATGGTGGCCAGCAGAGAGCCATGACCACAGCTGGTGGGAAGGCCCTCTCCCACCCCCCTCCACTTATCACCCAGAGCGCTTTTGATGTCCTGGGCTTCACGGCTGAGGAGAAGGCTGGTGTCTACAAACTGACGGGCGCCATCATGCACTTTGGCAACATGAAGTTCAAACAGAAGCAACGGGAAGAGCAGGCAGAACCAGATGGTACTGAAGGTGAGTGGGTGTGGGATGACAGGTCTTGGGGTCACCAGGTTAGGTGGAATCTGACAGCATGTCTTCTTCTTGATGCTCTGCAGATGCTGACAAGTCAGCCTACTTGATGGGGCTGAACTCAGCTGACCTTCTCAAGGGGTTGTGTCACCCCCGGGTGAAGGTGGGCAATGAATATGTCACCAAGGGGCAGAATGTCCAGCAGGTGTACTACTCCATTGGGGCCTTGGCCAAGGCTGTATATGAGAAGATGTTCAACTGGATGGTGGTGAGGATCAACAATTCTCTGGACACCAAGCAGCCAAGGCAGTACTTCATCGGTGTGCTGGACATCGCCGGATTTGAGATCTTTGACGTGAGGACTGAGGGGGTGGCAGGGTGTTTGTCCTGTTGGGGGTTGGGTTGATCCAGTTGGGTGTTGGGATGATCTTCTGAAGCTTCATGATGACCTCTAGTGGAAACTTGACCTCTTCGGGCCTTGTGTTGACCCTCTTGGGTGTTGACTTGACCTCATCGATAGTACTAGGCATTGTGTTGACTCAGTTGAGGCTCAGGTTCACCTACTGATCTCACTGGGCATTCTGTTGACCGTGTTGCGTATTAAATTGATCCAGTTAACCCCATTGGCCATCTCCCCTTCCCAGTTCAACAGCTTTGAGCAGCTCTGCATCAACTTCACCAATGAGAAGCTGCAGCAGTTTTTCAACCACCACATGTTCGTGCTGGAGCAGGAGGAATACAAGAAGGAGGGGATTGAGTGGGAGTTCATTGACTTTGGCATGGACCTCCAGGCCTGCATCGACCTCATTGAGAAGGTACTACCTCCCCCAGGGCCTCATGGGAGCTGAAGTGACTTCGGGGGAAGGGATCTTTCTGTTGGAGCTTGGCAGGAACCCCAAAGTTTGCTGGTTGGCTTGTGCTTGGTGTCTTTCACCACCACTGAGGTCTTTTCTTCCCAGCCCATGGGGATCATGTCCATCCTGGAGGAGGAGTGCATGTTTCCCAAGGCCTCGGACATGACCTTCAAGGCCAAGCTCTTTGATAATCACTTGGGCAAGTCAGCTAACTTTGGGAAGCCACGCAATGTCAAGGGGAAGCCAGAGGCCCATTTCTCCCTTGTCCACTATGCCGGCACAGTGGACTACAACATCATTGGGTGGCTGGAGAAGAACAAGGACCCCCTCAACGAGACAGTGGTGGGGCTCTACCAGAAGTCAGCCCTGAAGCTCTTGGCCAACCTCTTCTCCAACTATGCTGGGGCAGATGCCGGTGGGTGAATGGATGGCTGGGTGATGGAGGGATGAGTTGATGGAGAAGACCATTGTCCATCAGTTGCCTTCTTTCCTCACCCCTCTTCTCTCCAGGTGGTGATGGAGGGAAGGGGAAAGGAGCTAAGAAGAAAGGTTCCTCCTTTCAGACCGTCTCAGCCTTGCATCGGGTGAGGGACCTGCATAGTGGACCCAGTGTGGGGCAGTGGGAGGACAACCTCCTGAATGGTGGATCACTCCTTTAGCCCCACAGACCCTCTCTTGCTCTCTCATTGGTCAGCTTCTTCCCTCTCTCCTCCTCACCAGGAGAACCTCAACAAGCTGATGGCCAACCTCAAGACCACCCACCCTCATTTCGTCCGCTGCATCATCCCCAATGAGCGAAAGGAGCCGGGTGAGCAAAGGGCAGGGCTGAGGGCAGGGAAAAGGGTGGTAGGTGTGGCTTGCAGCTGACACCACCCCTCTAACCCACTACCAGGTGTGATGGACAACCCCCTAGTAATGCACCAGCTCCGCTGCAACGGGGTGCTGGAGGGCATCCGCATCTGCCGCAAGGGCTTCCCCAATCGCATCCTCTATGGGGACTTCCGCCAGCGGTAGGCACAGAGGAGAAAATGTGGGGATGGGGTGGACAACCCCACTGGGGCTGATTTCAGGATTTTCCTGTCCTCTCTGGTCACCAGCTACCGCATCCTGAACCCTGCTGCCATCCCTGAGGGGCAGTTCATTGACAGCCGCAAGGGCGCTGAGAAGCTCCTGGGATCCATTGATATTGACCACAACCAGTACAAATTTGGACACACCAAGGTGAGGGGAAATGGTCTCTCCATGGTCCTACCACCCATGGGGTCATGTGGACCCCATGGTCTCACCACAGATGTGTCCACCTGCCTATCTATCCCACCATCCATCACTTCATCCCCCCAACAACCCATCAATCCATCTATCTGTTCACCAACCCTTCCCAACCAATTCACCATCTCACTTGCCTCCTTCCTCCATCAGGTCTTCTTCAAGGCTGGGCTGCTGGGACTGCTGGAGGAGATGCGGGATGAGCGCCTCTCCCGCATCATCACCCGCATCCAGGCTCAGGCCCGAGGGCAGCTCATGCGCATTGAGTTCAAGAAGATCCTGGAGCGCCGGTGAGAGGGGAAGGGTCTTCCTCCTTGAGAAGGGACCTCTGGTGGGTCACCACGTTTGTGGTGTGGTGGCATCTGTGTTGCCATTCTAGGGACTCGCTGCTGGTGATCCAGTGGAACATCAGGGCCTTCATGGGGGTGAAGAACTGGCCGTGGATGAAGCTCTACTTCAAGATCAAGCCCTTGTTGAAGAGTGCTGAGACAGAGAAGGAGATGCAGGTGGGAGGAGGTGATGACGTGGGCAGCTTGGGATCTAAAATGGGTTTGGTGGCGCTGATGGATGGAAGGGATTGGATGTGGCTACTGGTCTCCTGGGCTCTGTTGCAGAACATGAAGGAAGAGTTCGGGCGGCTGAAGGAGGCTTTGGAGAAGTCGGAGACCCGGCGCAAGGAGCTGGAGGAGAAGATGGTTTCCATGCTGCAGGAGAAGAATGACCTTCAGCTCCAAGTGCAGGCTGTGAGTGAGACTGCTCTTCAAAACCATGTCGGGGGGAGACCAGCATCCCTCCAGGGCCAACCTACTTCACCTATCACCCCAATACAGGAGCAGGACAACCTCAATGATGCTGAGGAGCGCTGTGACCAGCTGATCAAGAACAAGATTCAGCTGGAAGCCAAGGTGAAGGAGCTGACAGAGCGACTGGAGGATGAGGAAGAAATGAATGCAGAGCTGACGGCTAAGAAGAGGAAGCTGGAGGATGAGTGTTCGGAGTTGAAAAAGGATATTGATGACCTAGAGCTGACTCTGGCCAAGGTGGAGAAGGAGAAACATGCCACTGAGAACAAGGTGAGGATAGAGAGAGATCTTGACCTTAAGTTGTGGGGATTTGGGTCAACACAACCTGGTTGTGTTGGGTTGAAGAGCTCCAAGGCTAGTTGATCTGGGCTATATGAAGATTCAGCATCCTTTGGGTTCTCTACCACTGAAGTGGCTTCACTGGCCAAGGACAAGAGCAGCATCACCCAGCTTTGCCCCACCTCTGGTACAAAGCTGGAAGCCTTGTGTTTCTCCTCCTGCAGGTCAAGAACCTCACAGAGGAGATGGCCGGGCTGGATGAAACCATTGCCAAACTAACGAAGGAAAAGAAGGCCCTGCAAGAATCTCACCAGCAAGCGCTGGATGACCTGCAGGCAGAGGAAGACAAGGTCAACACCCTGACAAAGGCCAAACTCAAGATGGAACAGCAAGTGGATGATGTGAGTGTGGTCTGGTCCCACCACAGGTAGAGCTGAGAAGCTTACTGGGGGAAAGATGATGAAAAACTGAGGTTTCTCCCCATTTCCACATTTCCACACAGCTTGAAGGCTCCCTGGAACAGGAGAAGAAAGTCCGGATGGACCTGGAACGGGCCAAAAGGAAGCTGGAAGGTGACTTGAAGCTGACCCAGGAGAACATCATGGACCTGGAGAACGACAAGCAGCAGCTGGAGGAGAAGCTCAAGAAGTAAGGCTGGACCTCTTTTCCCAATCTAAACTGGTCAGGGAGCACGGGCAGGAACCTCAGTGCTAACTGCTTTCATCTGCAGGAAAGAGTTTGAGATCAACCAGCAGAACAGCAAGGTGGAGGATGAGCAGGCTCTGGCTCTGCAGCTCCAGAAGAAGCTGAAAGAGCTGCAGGTGAGGGATCTATTCTCTGCTTATTTGGGCTGGACTGGAGAGCCTCTGGCTGGTTGGGTTGAGGTGAAGAGTCTCTATCTGGTTAGGCTGAGTTTAGGAATTTCCGGCTGGTTGACAAGCGTATAGCTGTCTGAGATGAGTTGAAGAATTTCCAGCTTGTTGGGGTGAGTTGGGTTGAAAAGTCAGCAGCTCAGCTGATTGAGTAGAATGGAGGAGTTGGGTGGACCCAAGTCTGCTGACAGCATCTCCATCCCTGGAGCACAGGCACGGATTGAGGAGCTGGAGGAAGAGCTGGAGGCAGAGCGGACAGGCAGAGCCAAGGTGGAGAAGCTGCGCTCAGACCTGTCGCGGGAGCTGGAGGAGATCAGTGAGCGGCTGGAGGAGGCGGGTGGTGTCACTTCAGTGCAGATTGAGCTCAACAAGAAGCGGGAGGCAGAGTTCCAGAAGATGCGGCGGGATCTGGAGGAGGCCACGCTGCAGCATGAGGCTACGGCTGCTGCGCTGCGCAAGAAGCATGCCGACAGTGTGGCTGAGCTCAGTGAGCAGATTGACAACTTACAGCGTGTCAAGCAGAAGCTGGAGAAGGAGAAGAGTGACCTCAAGCTGGAGCTGGATGACCTCAGTTCCAACATGGAGCAACTGATAAAGGCCAAGGTAGAAGAAGGACAAGGTGGACATCTTATCTCCACCATGGGCATCACTCTCCTGCTTCATTCCTTCCCTCCATCCTTTCTTCCTTCAAGGTGGGCATGGAGAAGATCTCTCGCACCATGGAGGACCAGGCAGCTGAACACCGGGCCAAGCTGGAGGAGACACAACGAGTCCTCAACGAAACCAGCATGCAACGGGCCAAGCTCCAGACTGAGAATGGTGGGAACCCTGACTCACCGTACCCCTCACCCCTCCCATCGTACCCACATCCTTAGCCCCTGCCCCACATCTTCAATCCGTGCCACGCCCTTGAAAACCTGCTCTACCTCTACAGGAGAGCTGTCCCGCCAGCTGGAGGAAAAAGAGGCCCTTGTTTCTCAATTAACTAGAGGCAAGCAGTCATACACTCAGCAGATGGAAGACCTGAAGAGGCAGCTGGAGGAGGAGATGAAGGTGAGGTTTGGGACATGGCTGAGAGGGTCTCCAGGAGGGCCACAAGACAAGGTGTCCTTCACCCTCACGGTGGTACCACGAAATGGAAGCCAAGTTCAGGGTGGTTCAGTTGGGTGGTTGCATCTAAGAATGGTTGAATTGGGCTGCATTGGTCTAACATCTGAGAGGCTGGGCTGAGCAGGTCAGTTCTGAAGCAGCTGGGTTGGTCTATGGGTGGTTGGGCAGCATTGGACCTGGGGAAGTCAAAATGAGCCAGACTAGACGTTCCACATATATCTAGATATCTAGATAATCATCCTATATGTCTCTCGGTTGAGACGTGCTAAATTTGGTTGGGATGATTGAGAGAAGGTTTGGCTGAGAAATACCAGTGCTTACTGAGTTTGAGGACCTACACACAGCTCAAGCTCACCTTCTCTTTGTCTCTCCCTCTCAGGCCAAGAATGCACTGGCCCATGCCCTCCAGTCAGCCCGGCATGACTGTGACCTTCTGAGGGAACAGTATGAGGAGGAGACAGAGGCCAAGGCTGAGCTCCAGCGCTCGCTCTCCAAGGCCAACTCTGAGGTGGCACAGTGGAGGACCAAGTATGAGACAGATGCCATCCAGCGCACTGAAGAGCTGGAGGAGGCCAAGTGAGTCATGTCCCCATGGAGGGAGCTTCTATCGTGCAGGGAAGAGTGGACACCCTTCCACTGTAGAAGGAACTGGAGAATGTATAGGAAGCTGGAGATGGTAGAGGAGATCCAGAGCAGAGCCTCAGCCAACTAATGGGTGGAAGAAGGTTTGAGTTGACCCACTTGGTTCATGGGTCACCACAACCTGGTTTTCTCCTGGGGCAGGAAGAAGCTGGCCCAGCGGCTGCAGGAGGCTGAGGAAGCAGTGGAGGCGGTCAATGCCAAGTGTTCCTCCCTGGAGAAGACCAAGCACCGGCTGCAGAATGAGATAGAGGACCTGATGGCAGATGTGGAGCGGTCAAATGCAGCAGCTGCTGCTTTGGACAAGAAGCAGAGAAATTTTGACAAGGTGGGAGGATACGATGGTGAGACAGGAACAGATAGGAAACATGGGCACAGAGGGTGAACACTTTCTTTGCTCCAGATCTTGTCTGAGTGGAAGCAGAAGTTTGAAGAGTCACAGGTGGAGCTGGAGGCATCACAGAAAGAGGCCAGGTCCCTCAGCACTGAGCTCTTCAAGCTGAAAAACGCCTATGAGGAGTCACTTGAGCACCTGGAGACCTTCAAAAGGGAGAACAAGAATCTCCAAGGTGAGACCATGGTACTCCCCCTGCCCACCTTGTTCTCCACCACTTTCCAACAAGTCTGATGAGATCTCATCCGAGCAGAGGAGATCTCGGACCTGACGGAGCAGCTGGGTGGCAGCCACAAGACCATCCACGAGCTGGAGAAAGTCAGGAAGCAGCTGGATGCTGAGAAACTGGAGCTCCAAGCTGCACTGGAGGAGGCTGAGGTGAGCCAAATCACAACCTCATGAGTCCCCATGTTGTCCTGATCCTCTCTGTGGACTTCTAATTTCTCTCTGCTCACACTAGGCCTCTCTGGAGCATGAGGAGGGAAAGATCCTGAGAGCCCAGTTGGAGTTCAACCAGGTGAAGGCAGACTATGAGCGCAAGCTGGCCGAGAAGGATGAGGAGATGGAGCAGGCCAAGCGCAACCACCTGCGAGTGGTGGACTCACTCCAGACCTCGCTGGACGCCGAGACCCGGAGCCGCAATGAGGCCCTGAGGCTGAAGAAGAAGATGGAGGGTGACCTCAATGAGATGGAGATTCAGCTCAGCCATGCCAACCGCGTGGCTGCCGAAGCTCAGTCCCACCTGAAAGGAGCCCAGGCTCACCTCAAGGTAGGATCACCCACCTCTAAGGAGGTCTTCCTAGCCCTTTGGAGCTGCTGGCTGATGTCCGTGCTATTTATCCCAACAGGACACCCAACTTCAGTTGGATGACGTGGTGAGGGCCAATGAAGACCTGAAGGAGAACATTGCCATCGTGGAGAGGAGAAACAACCTACTCCAGTCGGAGCTGGAGGAGATGCAGGCAGTGGTGGAACAGACTGAGAGGGCTCGTAAGTTGGCTGAGCAGGAACTGATTGAGGCCAGTGAGAGAGTCCAGCTTCTCCACTCACAGGTGAGACATACCTTCAGGGAGAGAGGTCACCTCCATCCATCAGTGTGGGCTTCTAATGGGTTACCAAGATCTCCAGATCCTTTAAGCCTTCAGAGTTGGCAGGGAGTAGGGGCGCATTAAGGACTGGGGAGTTGAAGAAGGATTGGTTCAACAGACACCTCCTGAGATCCTCTCCTCTAACTCCAGAACACCAGCCTCATCAACCAGAAGAAGAAGATGGAGGCCGACATCTCCCAGCTGCAGACAGAGGTGGAAGAGGCCATCCAGGAGTGCAGGAATGCAGAGGAGAAGGCCAAGAAAGCCATCACTGATGTGAGTGCCATGCTGGGGACCAACATCTAGGGCACCTTCCACTAGAGGGTGATGGAGAGCATGTTTTGGTCCTTCTTTGCTTGCTTCTCTCCTCGGGCAGGCGGCCATGATGGCAGAGGAGCTGAAGAAGGAGCAGGACACCAGTGCCCACCTGGAGCGGATGAAGAAGAACATGGAGCAGACCATCAAGGACCTGCAGATGAGGTTGGATGAGGCTGAGCAGTTGGCCCTCAAAGGGGGCAAGAAGCAGCTGCAGAAGCTGGAAGCTCGTGTGAGGGAGCTGGAGAATGAGCTGGAGGCAGAGCAGAAGCGCAACGCTGAGAGCATTAAAGGTCTCCGCAAGTCTGAGCGTCGTGTCAAGGAGCTCAGCTACCAGGTGGGGCTCCTGGGCTGGTCCAGGTCAACTACTGCCCCTTGGCTACAGGGCCTCATATCTCATGCTGTACATGACCTAGAACATGGCTGACCTGCTGGCCAGAGAAACACAGGCTGTCCAGACTAGCCACTAGACCACCCACTACCTCCGTGTCCAGTACTGCAGCTGGACCCAGAACATGGTTGGCCCAGTGGTCATGAGCCATCCAGGCCACCTCTCAGTGTCCCAGCATCCATGGGGTCTTTGAATGATTCAGAACCTCAGGTGGGACCTCATCAGGGGCAAGAAGACGTCCTACCTCCTGCTCCCAGAGGTGAGGCCACCCACAGATGTAGAGAGGCTCCACTCCACAAGAACATCATTAACTGCCTCTCAACCCTCGCAGCTTGCGTGGTGATTCAGAGCACAGGTAGGGTCAGGTCATGATCCATGTGTCTCACCCTACAGACAGAGGAGGACCGGAAAAATATGGTCCGGCTCCAGGACCTTGTGGACAAGCTTCAAATGAAGGTCAAGGCCTACAAGAGACAGGCAGAGGAGGCGGTGAGCATTAGGGGGGCAGCTGTGGGACCACCCCCCAGGAGGGGGCAGGGTGGATTTCGGATGAGGGAGAGGATGTGGGGAGTAGTAGGTGACCTTGAGATGAGGTGGTAAAGGGGTGGAGTGTAAGGGAATGAGGAGGGTGGGTGGATGGTGGGATGGAGAGATGATGGTAGGAAGTGGGAAGGAAGGAAGGAAGGAAGGAAGGAAGGAAGGAAGGAAGGAAGGAAGGAAGGATGGATGACTGAGTGGATGGAAGGAGGGACAGGTAGCTTGGAGTTTACGTGGGTGGAAGATTGGAGGGATGGATGGATGGATGGATGGATGGATGGATGGATGGATGAATGGATGAATGGTTAAGTAGATGGCTGGGTAGTTCAGAAATGGGATGCCTGAAGGCGGGCCAGATGGAGTAATAAGAAAGTCAGATATATGGAGAGCAGACGGGGTGGCAGGAGGGCAGACAGAGCTGCGTTGGAGCCTCACTGGTGTCCCTGCACCCTCAGGAGGAACAGGCGAACACCAACCTGGCCAAGTTCCGCAAGGCACAGCACGAACTGGACGAGGCAGAGGAGCGTGCTGACATTGCCGAGTCCCAGGTCAACAAGCTGCGGGCCAAGAGCCGTGACATTGGAGCCAAGGTGGGATCTTCCCCTCCCCACAGGTGCCTCATGGGCCACCCCATGGCTGCCCCACAACAGCCCCATGCTCACAACACCCTTTTTCTCCTTCTCCATCAGAAGGGACTCAATGAGGAGTGAAGCTCTGGATCCCTAAGTATCCTACCTGATATCGCAGCTGTCCCACCTAGACCTCCAAGTGCCCAACTCCCCCTAGCCCCCCAAGCTTTGTCAGCCAATAAAAAGCATTGAGCAGCAGCAATTTGTGTGGGGCTGTGTTTTTGTGGGAAGGGTGTGGTTACCCCATTGTACAGCACCTGTAATATGGATGGAATCTGAAATGACCAGGGCAGAAGCCTTTATTAAAGTTCAGCTCTTTAGTACGTGAATCAGCTGAGCAGGGGGTCTCGACAGGATGCACTCCCAGTTTCGAAGTTTCCACTGGCAGTCCGGAGAAAAAAGGAGGCAGGTCAGTCTGTTGCTGGGTTGCAGTGCAGCGGACGTCCAGATTCTATTCTCATGGAAGCCCTGGAAGACTGCTTTCCTTGTTTTGAAGTCCGGGGTACACACTAATCCAGTTTCTTGTAGAACATGATGACATCCCAAATTAGGGTTAGGAGATGTGTCTGTCCTTCCCTCAACTTGAGGTGTCTTTTAAGTCTTTCGATGGTGTGTCATTCGTTGTCTGAAGATATTTTTATTCCATAAAAATGATCCCATGATGCAAAGGGTCCCTTTATCTGCATAGGGCTACCCCCCTCTAGTCCCAGGCCCCCTTTCAGGGAGCAGTGAAGACAAAATCCGAAAAAGAAAGGGAGTACAATACAAGCTAATCAGCAACAATACTAGATAATCAACAGTTGATTGACTTCGTTAACACTCCAATTCAACAAGTACAAGGGCTGACTAGGGACTTGTTTCTTACAGAGTCCATACAAGTTTCTAGTAAATCTGAAATTTATGAAAAAGAAATTTATGGGATGTGGAAAAAGGGACAGGCCACGTGGGAAGATTATAGGAGCATTGTCAGAGTATTCAGGGATGCAGTGAGGAAAGCCAAAGTCCACTTGGAATTGAGTCTGGCAAGGGATATCAAGGACAACGAGAAGGGCTTCTACAGGTACATCAGCAGCGAAACGAAGATCAGGGAAAATATGGGGCCACTGCTGAATCAGATGAGAGATGGTAAACATCATGGAACGATGTTTTTAGGTGGATGGTGAATTTTGTCCCGGTTTCAGCTGGCATGGAGCTTCCCAGCAGCGGCACGGTCCGGGCGGGCGGACATAGCGGCAGGGCATCCTCCCCTCTTCTGGCGGGAGGCGTCCCGGCACGGCTCCCGGCGCGGCTCCCGGCGCTTCCTGACCCGGGCGCCCGCCGGGAGCAGCAGGAGCCGCCCCCAGCCCGCCCTGCGCCCCTCCTGCTGCCGACGGTGGCAAGCACCGCGCCCAGCTCCAAGCCCTGCAGGCGAAACGGAAGAGGGAGGGAGGGAGGTACCGCGGCCCGGGCTGTCCCGCTTCGGCCCCGGCGGGGTTCGGCTCCACCCCCGGCTCGCCGTCGGGCCCTGGGGGTCGCGGGTCTCCCGTGGAGGAATCGCCCTTCGGTCCCTGAGCTGCAGCCGCGGCGGCAGTGGGGACCCCGGGCATCGCCAGCGGGGGAGGGCCGGGGGAGAGACCCGCCCGGGAGGCGGCAGCGGTGCCGGCTGGGGCCGCCTCGCCCCTGACCCCGGGGAGAGGCAGCGCTTTGGTTGTTTCTTCGGGTTGAGTGTGGGCACAGTCAGCGCTCGTGTGTGTACCAGGAGCTCCTCAGCGAGCTGCTGCCTGGAAGTGGTGCCCTTACACCGACGGAAAGGCATCAGCTGCAGCTGGAGTAACTCCCGTAAGTGCCTGTGCATCTGCTGTGGCACAGCGCCCTGTACTGGCTTTTTCTTATTTATCTGCTGTCCATTTTCCCATTTTGAAGGATTTGCTTATATTTTCTTTTGCTCACTAGAAGTTGAGAAAGTAATGTATGGAAGATGTAGGGTGTTTGGTGTTGTTTTTTATTAATTTTTTTTTTATTTGGGGATTGGGTTTGGTTATTTTACAAATAAAGACCTGCCAATGGGCAGCTACCGTCTTTTAGTTAGTGTGTGCTAAGGAAAGGAAACCAAAGAATGAAGTGTTTTCTGCTGTCTCGTGTGCCTTTCACTGCTTTTGATGTGTCCTTGGAAATAGTTTTCTGAATGAAGAGGCATGATCCTCTGTACAACGCTTTACGAAAAAACTTGAATGCTGTCTCAAAACTGAAACAAAAATCTTTTGCATCTGGTTCTGTAGAAATTGCTTGTGCTACATCCCAGAATGATCACGCCTGGTCTTTTGTCTCCAAAATGAAATGTAGCACCTCATTCATGTTCCAGGTGGGATCAATTTGTTAAGTTGCCTGAAAAAGGGATGCTAGCAATTAACTTTCACCATAAATATTTTCTTTTCTATTATTGCAGGACAGCAATACCCCATGCCACTGAAACAACCAGAGAAGAGCCCAGTTCCCCCAACATCCCAGATTCTGGGTCTCGGTGACCTTTTAAAAGCCCCCCATGAAGCGCCACTCTCTGGGTGCCACAGAAGGTGGATCAAAGAGACTGATTCAGCCTATGTGAGGCTGGCAAAGCAAGGAGGCCGACCTGGTGAGCATCTGTCTTGCTTCTTTGTTTTTCCTTTGTTTTCTTTGGCTTTGCTTGAGTGCAGTGTAGAGTGCTCGTAGATGCTACAGAGGAATCCTCTAGACTTTTGAAATTAACCTGTGGAAAAAATTAGGAAATGAGAATGTGATGTAAGAGGTCACCTTTTCAAGACATCCTTGCAGTCTATTGTGTGAGTACCCTGTAGCAAAATGTGTGGTCTTGCCCTGTGTTTGATTGAAGTGGCTGATGACCATCTGGCTGCATTTGAGTTAGGTCTCTTCATTTTATGCTTGGGCTATTTAAGTAGCAGTCTGGTGAAAATAATTTTGCAAAAAAACTCATCACAAGAACTTGTTAGAGGTTTATAAAGTATTACTTTGTGATGACATTCAGTTTGTTACAATGCTGTATGTATTCTGTTCTTGTACCGGGGGGATGTGGGGGTTTCTTATTTCCTTTATCGAAGAGGGCAGTCTGAGGAACTTGAGCAGATGGCTTGTGTGCACGCTTAGAGCAGAGCGACAAATCCAGAAATATGAATTAACTGAGCAGTAGAAACACGCCAAAGCATTTAGAGAAAGACAAGAAAGGTAAAAGTGGGATGCTGCAAGGTTCTTACTACAGAATGCTACAGAATGCTGCAAGGTTCTTACTCTCTGGTTTATCCAGGGAGACAAATGCTCATTATTGAAGAAAGCAAGCATTTCTTCCTGACAAACAGCAATTTGAAAAAAAAGGTAGTGCTTTTGCAACTAGGTAAGAAATCAGAAAAGTACTGGCTTTTGTCTTTTTCTCTCCAGACCTACTGAAGCACTACACTCATGTGGTATCCAAGTCCCCTCCAGCAGCATATGCTGCACCTGACTGGTACTCACACTGTGCCAATCCCGCAGCCACTGAGGAGCCACGGTAAGACTGCTGAGGCCCAGCACATCTTGGCCTCTCTCTTCACCTGATAACATTTCAGAATGCTTCTATACTAAAGTGCAGGATCTGTATACTTTGTACAAACAAGCACTAAATCTTTGCCTGCAGGAGCTGTGTTTCCTCTCTACCAGATTATATGGTTCACAGAGAGTTTAAGGCTGATGACCATCATGCTAACAGTAATAAGGCAAGAAGAGGGCCTTTTGATTTTGATACAAAAAGCGTTTGGCAGCGGGATGCTGAGGACAAAGAAAATGCAGAGAAAAAGAAGGTAGGATGGAGAGGCACCCTGTGGCTATGCTTTGTTTGTAGAGCTAGTGAACACATCTCTCTCTGGGCCTGTTGCTTCTTACGGGAAGGAAGCTGTAATCCATGTGAGTTTCTGTATACCACAATGAATTTTTATATTGCAGTTAGAGAACAAGAAGAAAGCCATGTTTTCTCAAGTGCTGCAGGTATAGCATAAGAACCACAAATGCAGTTCCCATCACATTATATAGTACAGATACTTAAGTATAAATAAAAAGCAGTAGTTAGTTTCCATCTTCCACCTGCAATTCATTCTTGGTGAAGAGATACCTTGTTTAGTAATCTGGGGTGAGGAAGAAAGAAGAACAGAAGACTGTTCTGAAAAAGGAGTTTCATTCAGTTTAAAATGCAAGGGAGTTGTCAAAGATACTGTGATAGCTGTATTTGACAAAGTAAGTTTAGCACAAACTGCCCAGAATAAACCTTTCTGTACTGACGTTGGTGTTTTGTCTTGGAAACCTCTCTGCTATCCTCCCTCTTTCATCCTCCTTGCCCCTGCCCAGTTTAGATGCTGAAGCCTTATGTTTTTTAAATATCCTCTGTCCTCTCAGTTGCCATGCTTACCATAGGCCTTTGGGATATACTTGGAAAGGCCTTTGATGTACTTGAACACTAGTACCTCCTTGCTTGAACAGAAGGGCAGATGTTGGACATTTCAGAAAAAAATGTCCTCAGCCTTTGCTGAGATGAGTAACTAGAGCAAATTCAGAATGATGTCTTGTGTAAATGGGAACACTTTGTTACTGAATAGGCTCGAGAATGTTTACTTCATCTGGGGCAACAAATAAACAAGCAGCAGGTGTTTAAACTGTAATTGGTCTGATGCTTGTAGGTAAAGCTTTTTTTTTTCAGTCTTAGATTTAAGGCACTGAAAATAAAAACTTGACTTGATGCAGTGCTGCTTAAAGGAATTGAACTAGGACATAGAGGAAGTGCTGTTCCTCACTCCTTAAGAACCATTTATGTTCAGTACTCTAGGAGTCAAACTTAACTTTGGTATCAGTAATTCAAGTCCATTTGCTGACTGGTAAAATGAGACTGAGGTCCGTTTCAGTTTTGGTGGAGTTTGGTTGAGACCCAGCTTCATTCTTCAGTCTGAAAGTTTCCATGTGCTTTATTTATGACTAAATGTAAAGTGAATATATGTTATATATTTAGCTCAGATTGCAAATATGCTGAGGCCCTCGTATATAATTGACATTATTCTCCTGGAAGCTGAAGTTTTGTCTAAGGTTCTTAAACTACCAAGTCTTTTTCTGTTAAGATCAGGTGCCTGAGAAGGCACATTCTGTATTGCTAGGTTTAGCTCTACCTCCGCACCACCATCTCTCTTTTGGCTGTGCTTCACAGTATCTTTATTGTACACTGAAAAGCATATCACATATCTTGAAGTGTCATGTGGTGCTTCTTTCACAGCTGCTTCTTGTATATCCTCTTTTGGGAAATTTCTATCCCGTGCTCTAAGAGTACTTTCCCAAAGAGTGTTCCAAGTGAAATAATAGAACTAGCCCTACCCAAAGAGTCTCAATTTTAGCTTTTCACCATACATCTCGTATGTTGAAAGGTAAGAATAATGTATTCCAAAACACCACAGGCAAATTTCTAAGGAATATTCAATTTATTTATTTGACTACAGGATGATACTGCAGCAGCAAACTACCTCAAGTATTTCTGGAAGTATGAGACTGAATATTGAAAATATTTTTCAGTCCAGAGTGACTAAGTGGTTATTCAGAAGAGAGATGGATGATGCAACTGTGGAGCTAAATCCCAAAGTGCACCATTAGGAACAACTGCAAAACCATTTAACCTCTAAGGGTACCTCTTCTGCTCAGTTTGGAAAACATCGTTCCCAAGTGGGCTCTTGCTCTGGAGGTTTAAGCCTTTATGCTGCTTTGTTCTGAAGTATTAAAACCACCACAGTTTGTTGTGGTTATTGCTGCGTAGAGGAGGACTGGAGATAGGGGGGACCATCTCCACACTTCAGGATGGATCCTGTAGTTCCTTCCTAATGCCTTAATCACAGCAATAAGTCTTGCTCTTCTGGGAATTTATCAAATCAGCAAAGAGTGTTAGTGCATAAAGGATTTAGCCTTTGTGCTCATGGCAAAGTGATGGATTTCTGGCCTGGGGAGAAGCAGCCCATGAGAGTCTCACAAGGCTTAATAAGACAAAATCCATGGTCCTGCACCTGAGTTGGGACAGCCCCTGGTATCAGCACAGACTGGGGATGAACAGATGGAGAGCAGCCCTGCCCAGAAGGACCTGGGGGTGCTGGGGATGAGAGGCTGGACATGACCCAGCCATGAGCACTCCCAGCCCAGAGAGCCAAACGTGTCCTGGGCTGCATCCAAAGCAGTGTGGGCAGCAGGGGAGGGAGGGGATTCTGCCCCTCTGCTCTGCTCTGGTGAGAGCCCACCTGCAGTGCTGTACCCAGCTCTGGGGTACTCAGCACAGGGAGGGCATGGAGCTGTTGGAGTGAGTCCAGAGGAGGGACATCAAGATGATCAGAGGGATGGAGCAACTCTCCTATGAGTAAAGGCTGATACAGCCTGGAGAAGAGAAGGCTTTGGGGTGACATAATTGTGACATTCAAGTTCTCGAAGGGACCCTGCAAGAAATATGGAGAGAGACTGTTTACAAGGGCATGTAGTGACAGGACAAGGGGGAATGTATTCAAACTGAAAGAGAGTAGGTTTAGATTAGATATTAGGAAAAAAAATTCTTTACTGTGAGTGGTGAGGCTCTGGAACTGGTTACGCAGTGAAGTTGTGAATGTCCTGTCCCTGGAAGTGTTCAGGGTCAGGCTGGATGGAGCTCTGAGCAACCTGATCTAGTGAAAGGTGTCATGCCCATGGCAGGGGAGTTGGAACTAGATGATCTTTTAGGACCCTTCAACCCAAACCATTCTGTGATTCTGTGAATCTTTTGCCTGTGCATCTTGTGGCCCTACTGGGTTGGGTTGAAAAAGCTGTGGCCTTAAGAAGAAGGGAGGCCTGTATGGGTGAAAAGTCAGTTGAAAGTGTCATCGGGGTTTGCATCTGCATTTGGCAATATCCAAGGAGCACCAGTGAAATTACTCCTTCATCTCCAAAGTCCTCTCTTTCAGGCACTTGCCTGAAGTGTCTGTGTATATATGCATATGTACTTAGGTATGTATGTGCTGTAGCAAAAGGATTGCTCATCTGAAGTCAGGATTTTACCTCAGAGAGAGATTTAAAATGTAATCTAGCATTTTGTCCTTGATCACACAGGAGTCAGGATTTCATCTGGAGGCTTTTATCTTTTCATGCTGGCTGCAGATATCCATTGTTCTTCATATACCAGCCAGGCACAACACATATTCAATTTCATGTGTCTTGAATCCAAGATTAATAAATGTTAATTTAGAATAAACATAGTAATTTCTAGAGTATATTGTTCTCACAAAGGGAGAAGACACTTTAAACCAAGAACATGCCCTAGTTTGTTTTATCTGGAAAAATTGATGGCTGCTAAATAGAGGCTTGTCAAAGGGAAAAAGCCCCCTGAGCTGTAATCATTGGAGTGGCACAAGAGTTGGCTTTTAATGCTGAATTTGCCCAGCAAAGTAACAAATACCGCCTGAATGGATTGCAGGTGCCCTCCAAAACCAAATTCTGATCTGTTCCCTTGCTACTTTTGTCATTAATTAGTTTACTTGAACAATAGGGAATGCTTTGATCCCTGCAGTTTATGCTAGCCTCTCATTTAATGCCAAGGACATTTAAAACAATGCTCTTGCTCACAGCCTTCAAGAGTTTTCTCTTTGCCCTTCCTTTCCCCCTTTTTTTTTTCTTAAATTTATTTTGGACAGTTTGACCCTTTTTCTGTCTCTAGTCAAAATCTCTCTAGCTTCTGCTCTCCTCTTGTCCTTTAATTAACTCTTTAATTACTCGACCTCCTTTCCTGATGCTTCTTTTCAGTGCAAAGAGGAATGTCTCATCTCTTTCCATCTGAAATCTATGTATTCCGACTATCAAATTGAGTTGTGTTTCTGTGTTGCCCATTGTGCCTTCCTGCCTTCAGCATGCGACAAATTTCACCTTTTGCCAGTTGAAATTACAGGTAATTGTGTCCTGGATCTGAAACTTCCATTGCATGTCAGGTCTGAAGTGGTCCAGTCTAGTGATAGATGGAAGACAGTGCTATCATTTTTGCACAGTAAAATGGCATTTTTGAAATGTAAAGCACAAACAGGCTGCTTCAGCAAATAGTGTTAACAAACTTGAAAAGCAGTTCTAAAAGCAGCTAATGTGGTTTTTAACCTCCAGGTTGGACAAAGACCGTCCTTTTCATCTCACATAGCTGCCTCTGACATCCCTGCATGCTCTTGCTAGTATAATCTCTTCTTCAACAGATGTCCCAGTCTGACTCCACTGAAGTCTGGAGGGGTTTCAGCACTGACTTTGCACATGTGTTTGTATTAACATCCTGGCTCAGAATCAGTACAACTGTCTGTCCTAGGCTTCGCTTTCTTCCAGATAAGAAGAAAACTTACATTCTGTGAACATTCTGCTTTTTTTTTTAGTGGCTTCTTAATTAGTTCATTGATTAGATGTATTCAAGGGCCATTATACTTTTGTTTGCTCTTTCTGTACTCAGTGTGCACAGGCTCCTTGAAAAGACCTCGGTGTGTTTACATTTTGGAATCTTCTCCATATAGAGGTTTTCATGGGTGTTTTGTAGTGTCTGAAATCCAAGTGTGACTGCTGTCGATGCAGCTAATTTTCTACTTCATAAATTTTTGTTCTGTTAACTGTATTGCAGTATGTTTGTCCATATAGGTGGAAAGTACTTCTATCCTTAATGTACTTTTAAATGTACAGAGCAATACATTCCACTTTTTGTTACCCTGACCTAGATTAGATTTTAGATTATTTATATTTTTTTCTAAATAACCTGCAACTAGTATCTCTTATCCCATTGGGCGCTCTCTTGTGTTGCATGTTTAAAAAAGACAGTGGTCAAATAATATATGTAGGTTCTAATTAAAAGGGCATATTAGTATAACATAAAAACTTTGTTAATAAGCTTTGAAAATTTTGTGCTGTCTTCAGGACTTCCCCCTTGTCCCCTTTTCTTTGTGCAATGAAGGAAAGTGTAAGTAGTCTTTAAAGATGTTTTGGTTTTTTAACTCATAATTTCTTAGCAACTATTAGTGAAAAATACCTGGGTGTTGTTGAGGATATTTAATTTCATGCTTTTATTTGAGAGGGAAGTAAGTTGACCCTTTAGCAGCTGTTGATTTTGATCAAAGTTAAAATAAAGAGATTTTATATGTGTTGCTAATATTTCTTCACTACTTTTTGGTCTTCCCACTTTCAGTTGTGTAGTGTGTGATGTCATTTCCCTGTTTTTCTAGGTGTTATCTTTCAGTCTTTTAGTCAACACTGAGTTTCTTTACTTGTCGTTGGAAAGGAAAGATGATAAAAGCAAAATATATTTTTCTGTTGTAGGCTTCCCCCAATATATATGTATTCGTTGGAATTTCAAACCCCTAATTAATATACCACAATAGCTTTCTTATTATATAGGATATTTTATGCTTCTTGTTAAAAACCAAACAAACTAAAAAAGAATAGCAATTAAATTGTAAGTTAATTTCAAGTCCTCTTGACTTTAGTAAGACTGGTCTGTTTTCATATTCTGCATCCAGAGAAATGGACCAAGATGAGAGGTTGCAATGGATAAGTTTCAGTTTAAAGCTTAATTTGGGTAGAAGTGTACTGTGAGAGAAAAGCTTGTGTAGAGCACATTGTGGAGACAGCAAACAGCTAATCTTATGTAGATTAAATAAGGGGCTGCTTTTTCTTTTTTTATTCCTCTATAATCCATTACTATTACTTACGAAAATAATGTAGATAAGACATTGAAATTTGAACACATTTAGGCCTTTAATATCACCCTCACTTTTGAAGGCTATGCTATCATATAATCTTCTTGGTTATTTTTTTCATAACTCCTTTGTTTTAAGCTTTCTCTAACACAGGTAAAGCTCCCACCTATAAGCCCTAAATATCCAAGCAGAATGCCAACTGTTTCTACAAAGAAGGAATTTAGTGGAGCAAATAAGCTTTCCTTCCCACCCATGTAAGTAGTACCCTTATGAAAACCATTTAACACCTAAGCCTGCAACTATTTGTGTGTACATGTAAAATTGCTCTTTGTGAAATTGCAGGAATTAGTGGATATGTGTACGGACCTTGTAGATCTTTGTTGCTGCTAAACTTGCTATCGTGTGATGCTAAAATAGTTTTAAAAGCATCTAAAGCAACTAAAATAACAGTACTTTAACTCATGTAAGAAAGTTATTTAACATAACTTTGCATTCGGAAAACTAAACATAGAGTTGCATGTCTTCATGTAGCAGACTTCTACGTTATTCTACATTGTCCAAGTTTTTCCTTAATACCAGTGAACAGGTGAAAATGATAATCTGCATTGTTAGTTCTGTAGGTGTAGGTTACAGAGACACAAGTAGGACTGACACTTTAGGGAAAGACATAAACTGTAGCCTATATAAGGTGACACACAGCAAAAATTCTGTAATGAACACCTGAAAGAGGTGTTTTAAGCAAATTTTTATGTCACCATCAGCTGTGTGCACAGCTGAATTGTTTCTGCATACTTTGTCTTAGAAATTTATTGCTCAGTCATCAGTAATCCCGGTATGTTCTAGAACTATGTTAATGCTGCCAAATAAGTAATAAAACTGTCAAATGAATTTAAGAGAAAATTTGTGACAAAATTTCACTTTTGTGCACCACAGAATGAGTACTGTCAGCCTTTTTTACTTGCATATTCTTTGTGGGATTTCCCTTTTGCACTTTTTGTCTTTAAGACCTGTGTAAGTATTATACATGTAAAATTGCAATGAAAGAGATGGCTCTTCTCATGTAAATTTACACAGTACTAAATCAGGCATAGTTGTGTGCTTTTGTCTGTCTGTTTGATTTTGGTTTTTCTTCTTGGAGAAGAAAATTTAGAATACATTGTAGAATATATGTAGAATTACATGTACAATATATGTTTTGTTATTTATAAATAAATTATAAGGCTATAAATGGTTATATTTTAAACTTATTCTTATAATTAGAAATAAATTATATTATAAGGCTCTTTCTGTGCAAAATAAAATTTTGCTCCCAGTCCCCATTTTTGTTTACTTTTGCTTTTGTTTTCTTTTAATATATTTGTATTTACAGGCCTGCTCAGAGAAAAAGCGAAGCAGTAAATTTTAGCAAATTACTAAGCAATGGCTATGGGACTGACTGGTTTCAGCAGTGTACTGAATGGGGAAAAAAGATTGATGAAACTTCAGAAAATAGTGAGCACTCCAAAGGTAATGTTAGTGAAAGATTTTTTTTGTTTTAAATGAGCTGGGCTCTCAAGGTAACAGCAGAGGGCAGCCTCAATATTTGTATGGCTCTCTGAATATGGTGAGACACATTGAGGTTGAATTATTGTGCTTAGTTTATATGACCAGCTAAAGAAAGGAGTGCTCCTGTTTGCAGTCAGCAAAGGCAGGTGCTTTCGTGGACTTTTTTGATCTCTACAATTGCAGCAGGCTCTGTTCCAATCCAGGGGTTTCTGTGTTCTGAGCCGGGGGCTTCTCTGTGTTGTGTTTCCCTAAAATGTTGCCGAGACACAGCCATCCTGCCTAAATTTAAGTAGCCTGTAAAATATTGCCTTTTTGTTATGAATATTCTTTTGCCCTTAATATTTTTCAGAAAACTTCTGTCACAAGTGTCATTGATATTTGTCTTTAAGAAATAGACCACTATTAAAATAAATTTGTCTAAATAAATATATGCACATTGTTGAAGACTGTGGAATTTCATCAGTTTAAGAAAAAAAGTTATCCAGTGTTCACCTATGCTTTCAAACCACACTTTGTCATGCACAATAGTAATAGCTATGAAAGACATCATTTGAAAACACTTAAATATAAAGGTTAAGGGTGGGAAAATCCCCCTGACTTCTGTCAGACTTTTTGCTTTGGTAACCATGGTGGCTATATCAGTTTTCAATAGCAATGTTTGGAAGTGCTATTGGACCTCCCATTGCATGCACCAGAATTTTTTTTTTTATTTGTATCAGGGAATTCTTTTGTATATACTGAGAATTGTCATTATTCCCTTGACTGTGATATATTAATGTATGAAAGTCTTAGAGGCCAGATATTTTAATTTCTCTGACACTTCACCTCTGTCTGAATTCATCTTTGTGTCTTCCACTAATATATCTATTGTAATTTTTTTTTTTTGGTGGGCAAAACCTCTTCCTCCAGGTGAGTATCAGAAGAAAACAGAGAACTAGAGGTTGTATAGTTTTATTCAGAAGAAAAAAATGCCATAAAACTGGGGGATGAAGCTAGATTTAGGTCTGGATCTGAAGAAGAATGCATAACCTTAGAAGCCACTCTTGAAGTTAACTTAAGTATCCAAACTCTGATTATGCAGAGGATGCTGCTTTAAGATATTCAGTGACCCAACAATTCAACTATGGAGTCTAAAAGTGTTTTTACTCAGCATGAAAGAAAACCTTGAATATTCCTCATTTTTTTTCAGATTCTATTTAACTTTCTTCTGTGCTGACATTTTTCTTTCCCATTACTGTGAGTAAAATGAAAGGATTTGGGATTTCAAAATCCCAATTTCATTAATTTGGTGATAGTTGATTTCTTTAATGTGTGTGCCTCTAATGAGACATTTGAGATATAAAGAAAACCTGAAGATTTTTCAGAGTAGTCATGAAGTTGGTTTGGTTATAGGCAATAGAGAAAAAAATTATGGGTACACTGTAAAGGCTGCTGAACAGTCACTGTGCTGCACAGATTGATATATAAATACATCTAATTTTTGAGTTGCTTTTCTTTTTCAAATTTTTAGATTACATGACAGCCACTTTGCTTCTATTGCCTTTGTTTGCAATCATAGCTATTCTGACTGAGATTGGTTCTGTATCTCAGTGTAAAAGGAGATTGCTTTTAATGCTCTTAACAATATGGTTTCATCCAGATGTGTATCTTCATTCAGTTTTGACCTTGTCCTTTTCATTCTTTTAGGTGATTGCGGAAGGTAGTAATTTTACTTTTTTCCCACTTGTGAACTTTTATCTGTTCATCCAAAGCAACTGGTAGCATGAACACCTTGCAGCTCCCTTTTGAGATGGAGCTTTCTCTGTTTGCACTTGCACAGAATAAGTCCTAGACACATCAGGCAGAGATACAACTCATTCCATATGTAAATCTACAATCCCTTTGTTTTGGGATATAGATTGCATAATACTGCAAATTTCTTAGGTAGCTTGTTCATCTTGTTAATTCAAAATTAAAAGTACTGGAGTTTATATGCATTTTGATGTGAGGGAGAAACCAAAAATTTTAGCTGACCTTTTTATTCTTATGGCTGAAGTTATTCTGTAAACTTTAATCTTTTTTTTTTTCTATTGCAGATTCAGAATGATATGAAACACCACCTGTGAGCAATGAGTCAAAGCCACCATTTCAGGGATATAATAAGTAACTTGAAAGACTTTTGGGGAAACTAAAGCCTTGTATTCTTATATAGTCCGCTATTTACATATTGCCTAGATTATTTTTGTAATTTAACTCAATCCTGATTGAGAAGTTTGTGAGATGAATGAACTTCATTGGGCTTGATTTCAGCAAATTTTAAAGAACAGGCAACAGCTGTCAGTGCTTAGTTGTAGACTTTTCCTTAATATAAAAAACAAAATAAAGCAAAACTGAGGTTTTCTCCTGCACAAGACTCATGCTGCTTTGCTGTTTTCAAATAGGGTTACCATATTGCTGCTGACTCGGCTAGACACAGGCATGCTATCAATGTGTCCAAATCAGCAAGTTTCTTCAGTTAAGTACAGCTGTACTCATGAGCTATGCCACAAAGAAAGGTGAAGGGGAACTGTGTGGTATGGGATGAAACTTAAATAGTAAGAATTGAACTGGTATGGATACTTGCAGTAAAAAAGTCAAGCCTTCACTGAAAAGACTGCTTTGTCATCCCAAAAGCTTATTTATTTAGAACAGATATTCAGCTTTCTATGACAGTTCTACTGCTATGCCTGCTGCACAAAAACTAGTTGATCAGACATAGTGTTCAACCACATAATTAGAGACCAGGGGGCATTTCCTGTTATAGTCTTGTTATATAGAAGCTGAATCATTGGTTAACAGTTACATGGACTCAGCTATCTATGACATCTGCACTTTCAGCTATTGAATAAAAAAATTATCTATCCTGAATTCTTGAATGCAACAAAAATATTATATGCCAGATCACTGTGTTTATTCATACCAGCAAAAATACGTACTTTGAAATAGCAATGTATAGAAGTTGTACTTTAATATTTTGAAAAAGTTAAGATAAACTTATATTTCAACACTTGCTATTTTATCTCCTTGGTTCAAGATATATCCCTGAAATCTTATTAATAATTAAATATTGATTATAAAGTCCACTAGAAAGTGGATGCAATTTCATTACCATGTTTTTTGCTAATATTATGAAAAGTGAACTGGTAACTTCTAGAATTTCCTCTTCAGATTGCATTCAGTACATTTTACACCTTTGAATCCAAGTTCTGAAGATTCTAAAATTTATTACTAAACATAGATTTCTTTGAACAGAATGTTTAGAGGATTTGGTTTAGTACTGCTCTTCTTTAAAATTTTGATGTAAAACATGATTAGAAATAGGTAAAGCATTGCTAATCTGAACCCTCAAAATTTTCAGCAAACATTTGCAGAAATTTTGCTATTGATATTGTTAGACTCAGCACCTGAGTCCATTTTGCTGTCCATTCTTTTGAACAATTCAACTGTCTAAGCTGTATTTAAAAAATAAAAGGCTAAAACATATGCAGATGCTTAAATGTACAGTTATTGGTTAGTCAGTAAATTTTTCTGAGTATCAAAAAGCTTACATCAAGCTGTAACTGTAGAGGTGTGTGAGATTACTTACCTTGTGTCTGTCTTCACATGAAATTTGGGGTGTGGATTTTGTCCAGATACATTGAAATCCTTAATTTTGCTGTGAAGGCGGAGCTTTTAGAGAAATCCAGTTTTTTAGGCTAGCATAGTAGGGGATGCCAGAGTTGGAGTTCATAGCATTAAAACCTGACCAGCTGTGGTGAGTTGACTTTGGCGGGACAGCAGGTGCCTGCCAAGCCTCTCTATCACTCCCCAGCAGGACAAGGAAGAGAAAAGAAGGTAGAAAACAACTCGTAGGAGTGACTCCAGTGAAGGGCAACAGAACTGGTGAAGGTTCTAGAGAGTAGGTCCTGTGAGGGGCGGCTGAGAGAGCTGGAGTTGTTTAGCCTGGAGAGAAGGAGGCTCAGGGGTGACCTTATCACGCTGTACAGCTGCCTGAAAGAAGGGTGGAGCCAGGTGGGGGTTGGTCTCTTCTCCCAGATAACCAGGAACAGAATGAGAGGAAGCAGCCTCAAGCTGTGCCAGGGGAGATTCAGGTTAGACATCAAGAAGAATTTCTTCACTGAAAGGGTGGTTAAACATTGGAATTGGCTGTCCAGGGAAGAGGTGGTCACCATGCTTGGAAGTGTTCAACTGTACATGGCAGTGCTATGGTTTAGTTGAGAAGGTGGTGTTCAGTTGAAGGTTGGACTTGATGATCTTTGTGGTCATTTCCAAGCTAAATGATTATCATTAATGTGTACTCAGCTTTCCTTAGTGAAGCCAAGGAGATGTTTGATCTGCACTGTTGGTCAACTGAATCTGAATGGATCACAGTTTCAACACCATGAGTTAGAATATTAACATCCTGAGATTTCTCTTCACAAGAGCAGGGGGGCAATCCTGGAATGCATTCAGAATAACAGAGAGCCGCAGAAAACACATAACTTGCCTATTCTCCAAGGGACATGAAGTCAAAGTGGTGTAGCAGATCAAAAAACTTCAGCTGAACTTAAGGATAGAAGTGTGTTGCTTGAATTCACCTTATCCCAGTAATCACGTTGTTTTATTTACTTCTGAGTCAATGCAGTCATGCAGCTGGCAGTTTTCAAATTCATCAGCAGTTCCATGTAAAAGCAGTGGAAGCTTCTTGTTTTCCATTTCTGTTTTTCAGAGAAATGCCAAAGTCAAAAGCTGGGTGCTTATTAAAAAATCTAGCCTTATTGTTTTAAATGCTGAAACATTTGTTTCATTGTCTTGTGCTCTATTTCTGCCCTGAATGCCTTTAAGTAGTGAGATGATTTTTTTTTTTTGAATACTGATTGCTTTGCAAGCCCAAGGATAAAACAAAAGTGCAGTTATATGCTATGAATTGCATCCAAGTATACTGAGTATGTGAATGTTTCTAAAAGAGAATTCTCAATAAAAATTTAACAATAACTTGGCAGTTGAGTGACAAAAGAGTAATTTTCCTTTTATATACAAGCATTTCACTGTAGTGAAGTCAAATAGATACGTAATATATAATTCTAACCATTTCTGTCTCTTTGGACTGGACTAAAATATAAACATGCTTTCTTCTCTGCAGATAATTTTTCACAATGTAGTTACATATGCTATAGTCTGGGAGGAAAAGCTAGAAATAGAAATATGGAAGTTCAGTCTTAGCACATTTGTCCTTCTATTAATAGTTGTAATGATACAAAACATTCAGAATAACTGAAGAATCAAAATGCAGTGGGTAAAACAGCTGCACTGAATTATTTGACCAATTGACTGTAAAAATGGTTTATGGTAAGCAGAAGGAAGAATATGTTTGATTATGACAGACAGCATTATTTTCCATAGCTCAAATTTTCATCCATACAATATAAAAACCTGAAAATGGACACCAGTTGCATATTCTTGTTACAACCCCAATATGTAGATGTGTATTTTTTACCTTTCTAAACAACATTAGTATCCTTCCCACTAAAATACAAAATGGAATGAAAACCCAAACACTACAAAACCAGGAAGCTAAAAGGACATTTGAAGTTTGCTAGTGATAACTGAGAGCAAAGGTTACTACCAATTATTAAACTCATAGAAATGCATAATTTATTGAGCCTTCCAGACAAGGTAACTATAGTAACCTTATTATTTACAAAGAAAGGAATTCACATTGATTATTCTTTTTTAATATATAGCTGAATAGAACACCTCCTGAAAGCTAAAGCAGACTTTTCAGTGGACCCTGAGATGAAGGAGTAGGTAATATTCCTGTTTAAAAGAAAAGTTTTTTCCACAGAATTAAACACTCTTCTAAGGTGCTTGTTCAATACTATAGCTTGGAAGTCTTGACAAATATTTAAGGAACAGGAAAACGGAAAATGGATTAGGAGCCTGTCCTTCTGTTTCACCCATTGGAAATCTAAACAAGCTGAACAGGTGACATTTTTCTGAGTTTGTTGAGAAATTCCTCTTGCGTGTCGTTCATGCCTAGAAATGCATCTGTGCAAGGGCTTTCTCTCTCTTATATTCCCATACAAAGTCCTTTGGTGTGAAACAGGATGTGAGTAAATTTTAGTCAAAATGGCCAATGCATGATTTTATAAATACATCTCAGTAATGCCTTGTGCCTAATGTGTTTACTGTCCTGAGGCACAGAAAGTTCTCTACCAAAAAAGTTTTTAGTTGCTCTGTCTCCCAAGTATTCCCTACTATGACAAACTACAGTGTGGTTCTGGCGCGAAAAATTATTTTTAAAACAGTATTGCAGGGTTGTGGGGTTGGTGTTTTCAGTTACTGCGTGAACGATGCTAAATTTATTCTCCCAGTAGCCGAACCCACGAACGCATCTCTGCTCTTTTCTCGCACGGCGCTTGCCGTGCCCAGATGCCCACGAGAGCGGGCACACGGTGTGTGCGCACCGACACACGCCCGGGCACACACAGACGCTCACCAGACTCCGCCATCCTCGGCCTGCCGACACCTGCGCCTGTATCTGCATCTGTATCTCCCACGATAAGGGAGGGAGCAGCTCCGGAGCAGCTGTCCCGCTGAGCTCCGGGAGCCCCGCGCTGCCCGCTCCCCACGGGCACCGCTGCCCGCAGCCTGCCCGGCGCGCAGGGGGTTAACCGAGCCCGGGGCGGGGCTGGGAGGGGCCCGGAGCAGCGGCTGGCGGGAGGTGGCTCGGCCCGGCGTCCCGCCGCCCGCCCGGGAACAGCGAGCGGCTTTCCTGCTTTCCCAGCGGCGGATCCCGCTGCCCCCGGTGAGAACCGCGGTCCGCTCCCGGCAGGATGGGGGGGTGCCCGCCGTGCCTCCCAGCCCCGGTCCCGCGGAGCCCGGGCGGCGGACAGTGGGTAGGGGAAGGGGGCGGTGGGCGCAGGCGGCGGTCCGGTCGAGCGCTGGTTTCGGCGGTACCGGGGTGTCCGGGCGGACGGGGCCGCTTGCTCTGTCCGCGGGGTCGGGGGAGCGCTCCGGCAGCAGCAGGAGGGGACCAGCAGGGTAAAATCAATTTTGCAGCGGCTTCAGCTTTTCCTGATGATGGATGAACACCGAACAAGAGCTTTTCTCTGCAGAAACCATTGACTGTGAGCTTTCTTCAGGGATGACGGACGGCGGGAGGAAACGAGAGATGGCAATTATAGTGGATTCTATTCTTCAATTATAGTGGATGCATGGTTTTAAAGTATCAGTCTGAGGATTTAGATGTTTAGATGAGATACTAGGAAGAAATTCTTCACTATGAGGATGGTGAGACACTGAAACAGGTTACCCAGAGAAGTTGTGGATGCCCCATCCCTGGCAGTGGTAAAAGACAGGCGGGATGGAGCTTTGGGTAAGCTGGTCTAGCGAAAGGTGTTCCTGCCCATGGCAGAGGGGCTAGAACTAGGTGATCTTTCGTGTCCCTTCAAACACAAACCATTTTATGATGTGCACACACATGAAAACAGGCCGCACCCTTTCTTGATCTGAGTCCTGCCGGGCACATGTTATTGTTGAACGTCAGTTTTAACTTTGGCTGAGGAAGACTGCAGAAACCTTTGACATGTCTGTAAAAATTTCCATTTGGTTAAACAGCATGAGAGTTTTGTGGTTCTACATTAACTGATTGCTTGTCGGCTGCTAACTGATTGCTCTTAGGGTCTGCTATGGGAAAGCTGCTTTCTGCCTTCAGTTCCTGCCAATACACCTCCAGCTGAGTGCTTTTGGAGGAACTATGCTGGACCTTTACCCTGTCAAAACTTTGTTCTCAGATTTTTGAAGTATGTCATATGTGATTACTTTAGGGGATCACAGAACCAAAACCACTTAAAAATCATGTGGGTGCTTAACACTGTGAACAAGAGCTGAATGAATATCCTTGATTTATTTGCAGCCATTTTTCTTCTTGCTATGTAAAAATCACTTTGCTGTTTCTCCTTAACTTCCAACTCCTCTTTATCAGGACTGATGGTGCTGTAGGAAGAAATGCATTTTTCCTGTAATGTATGTGGTATGATGGCGATACCCAGTAGTGGATGACTGTACTTCATACCACCGTAAGGAAATGTAATTGGTTATAAATGCAACTTATATACATCATCTCCTTGAGCATAGATGGTTAAATACATTTAGTATATCTAGTACATGTGAAGTTTGGGTATATTTAATAAAGGTTAATGTTTTAAATGAAGAAAATGAATTGTCCTTATATATTTTAATATATTTCCATTATTCAGTGGCTTTTAACAGGCAGGCCTCTTGTTAATTTTGTTTGGTTCTTCACTTCGTTAGAAATTCACATATGATGTGATTCTGTTGCAAGAACGGTCTCTTTCTGTTCCCTTGTAATGTAATCATGGGGTTTTTAAGGATTACAGTCCTGTCTGTTATAATCTCTGTGCTGTCAGGCCCTTCTTAATGAAGGGTAGAGCAAAACTTTGTGATTCAATACTTCCCATAAGGGCATTCCCAGAAAGTACCAACTTCGGCACGTAGACTTAGTCACTTCTGAAAATAATAACAAATTAATCATTCTATAATTATAATTCTGTCCTCGGACCAGCATGAAGGTCTCAGTGATACATTTGCCTATTTAAATGTAAAGAAGAATGCTGAAAGGAGAAGATTTTGTATATAGGTTAGGGTAATGGATCAGAAAAAAAGGTATTCAGGAGAGATGATAAACTGGAGAGCTGTGGCTTTTTGAAGTCATGTTTTAGTTTCATGTTCCTTGCTTTATGCTGGAGAAAGAAGTGTTCTTAAGGTCAGTAGGAGGAGTTTAATGAGGAGGATATTATGAGTAAGATGCTTCCTGGATTTGGGTTTCAGGCATCTGACAGCTAGAGCTGAGCTTTGGAGACCTTCTGGAGCCAAAGGTGGAAGGGGGCTGAAGGTGGTTCGGCAGTCCCTGTTGGTGTGGGAGGTATGGAAGAAAGAGGGTGAGTTAGCAATGAGACTTGGCTCTCTGTGGCCCGTGAACCTGCTGCTGTTCCTACCACAGAACAGGGTAGTGGTGAGGTGGGGGTTGCAAGGGATTAATTTAGGCTTGATGGCTTTGAAAGTGGTGATGCTTAGCCATAAAAATTGTAGATGCTCATTTTGCTCCTTTTGCTTCAGTTACAAGTGCTGTAGTGTGGCTGGATTATTTGGGGACTTTAATACTCATGATAGTTATCATCAATTCAGAAGGGTATTTTGTTAATGCTTCCAGCTTTACAGATGGGACTATTCTGATGCACTTCTTTTTTTTTTTTAAATATAATTCTAGGTATAAAACATACATGGCTCCTGGTTCTTCAAAGGAGAAGAAAACTGATGATGGACAGGCTTCAAAGTAAGACTGAGAAATGAATTATTTTGCCCAAGTTAACACTTAAACTTCCTCCGCAAACTCATTACGCACTCATTTAGTTTAAGATAAGGTTTATGATAACACCAAGTGTCCAATAGCAGCTCTTTTGAAAAATCAGTGCTTTATTGCTTTACCACACTTGTACAGAGGACTTTGCTGGTTAGCCATTTTAACTTCTCAGCAGTGAATTCTTCGAAGCAGGATGATGTTTTTGTTTATTAATTTATTTTAATCCAATGAGCTGCTGAAGTGTTGACTTTGGTTGCTGCTTCAAGAGTTCAAACAAATATTTCAATGTGTTTCTCTAATCCTTGCTTTAAGCTTGTTTTACTAAAACCTGCTGTATGCCTGTTTAGTCTTAAGATTCGTGTTTCACTTATATCCTCAGAAGCTGTAGATGCTTTACAGCAGCTTTAGGGGAATAAATTTTCTGCTCCTGAGCTTTGCATGCCAAAGATTTTTATCAAGCAAACTTTGCCTCTACTGTAAATCCATGGCATTGGTCCTATGTACACATAACAATATGCTGGTTTTTATTGCTCATTTTACCCCGGGGTCCAAGTCTACAATCAGATGTGTGGATAAACTGAGCAAGTTGATAATGGCCCCTCACTGTGTTGAGGTGGTGGGTCGGAGAGCACTGTTGGTGGGGTGTGAGATGAAAAGGGTGGATTATAGCCACTGATGAGGAAGGAGGCTGTGTTTTGGCCAGGCACGAGGACAGTGCTGTTGGCACATACCGCATGAACTTCCTTGCACTTTTAAAAGAGGCCTTTGCCTTTTCCCGATTTATTTCCTGGAGAGAAGCTTTTATTGACAGTGTTCACATAAAGAAGGAAATAAATTTTATTCCTTGCCTGAGTATAGATTGCAAAATGATTTCAAGTCATATTTTATCCTATTTATGTGCAACAACCATTCCAGTGGACAGCAGCACAGCCAGATATTGGATCTGCATTAGTGAGTGACCCAGTAAATAAATGTAGAGAGTCCCACAAAACTGAACAGGAAAAATTCAGGAGAGGCAGCCTGGAAATTCTGCTAATATGAACTGGTAAACTCCTAGGTTATCTACACCTTCCTGATGGGCCATAAACCTGCTCTTTAGCTTTCCCAGAGTCAAACAGGTCTCTTGGAAGGAAGAGCAAAGGCAGCCTAAGCCTTTAGTTCCACCTCAGGTGGGATTTGTATGAAGAGAGGCAAATGGGGCCCATGGGAGATGGAAGGGAATTCCTACTGAAGGGGTGAATGGATGGCTGCCTGGGTGAGCAGCTCCTTCAGTTGCTGAAGGTGATTGTCTGCAGTGGGCAGGGACAAATAGGATGGGTTGGGACGATACCTCTTTCCTTGGTTGTGCAGCTGTTACTGGATAATTAATGATGTTGGAGAGATACCGTCAGGACCAGAAGCAATTGCTATACTCAGAATATTTGGGTTATGACTATTTGCTTTCTGAGGAACAGTTCAGTGACCTCAGCATGGGCATCTTGGCCACTGTAGGCTTCCTTTGTACTGTACAGGACTGGCAGATAAGGCATATGAGAAAGCTCTGCCTTTCTGGAGAGGCATTAAAAAGCAGATGAGATAACCTAAACCATTAAAATAGTGCTAAACACCTCTATTTAGGCTTCAGAGTTGTTCCCAAATTATCCTAATGACTTTTTTGCATAAAGTCCAGGTGAACTCTTTTGTTTGTCTCCTCTGACAAAGCAGTTTGAATTTGCTGAGCCATGCTGTGCCTGCAGTGATTCTCCATTAAGCTCTTAAGTCATCTTCTTGTGTCTGGAAGCTGTTTACTGCTTGATTCCATCCCTCAGAAATTACTTTGAAGTACTGGCCAGTGTTCTGCTTAAGCTTGTGCTTATTGACTGGTCTCTCATACCCATTTCAACTGAACTTTAAACATTAAGCACAGAAGGCAGACATTTTATGAATCATTCAGCTTGTTTAGTTAGTCCACTATCGAATTTTCCATGAAGGTGATCCCACAGGCCAAGTAGTTGAGGTTTCCCTCCTTGCCCTGTCATTTTCGTCTCTTCAGACAGATTAATGTTTATTTTTCTTTTAAAAGGTATAATTTCTTTACAAGAAGCACTTAGGAAGAAATGAATTCTTGTTACCTCTTCCTCTCTTTTCTCTTTTTCTTGAAATTTTTTTCACTTCTATGATTTTCTCCTTGCTTCAGATTTCCACTTTGCTCTTTCCCATTTCAGGTCCTCTGTACTCTTGTTACCGGTTTCATGCCATAGGGTTTTTTTTTCTCCTGTCTCTGTGACAGAGTGAGACAAATTGCCAGAAATCTATTTTGTGCTTGTTTATAAAGCCCAAATCATCCCATCCTTCTTGGCTGGCTGGCAGTTTTAGTCAAAAAGGAGGCCAAGTTTGCTTTTCAGCTTTGCTACGGATTGCCTTCAGTAGTAAGGTGGTCTGTTGAATATTCCCTGGTCCTGCTGCCATTGTTGTGCTCACCATAAAGACCCACTCTGGTTCACAGCTTTAATACTGTTTAAGATAAAGGTTGCATTGTTGCAAATGCATCCAAACATCTGGGCTTTTCTTCAGAAATTTCATCCTGTGCAATGAAAGGAATGTGAAATGCCGTATGTGATATTTTATAAGACGTAAAGCAGTTATGAAATCTAGGATTTCTTTAACACAATGCACAAGGAAGCAAAATAAGGTAGTGTAGGCATTTATATGTGTGGCTTAGGCATTTCTGAACTTCTAACTGCTTGACTTGAAGAATTGTTATCTGTTCAATGTAGGGGATTGTAGATATTCTATATGTTTCACAATGCTGCTGTCTTTGCAGAGAGAATTTTATTCATCTCTGCAACCCTCACCTGGAGAAAATGAAAGAAGACATCCTGTATCATTTTGCTCTTGGGACTGGTACCCACGATTTTCCGGCATTGTTTGGGGATGTAAAGGTAAGATGCTTTGCTTTATTCAGCAAGCCTGAGTTTTTCTGCAGAAGGTGAAAACGTAGCTGTCTTCAGAATAAGACTAGATTCGTCAGCCTACCAGAAACTGAGGAGTGCATGCAAAGGGGGAAAAATTTCATGGGTTCTTGTCACTTTTAGTATCCAACAGAGCTGGGGATAATTGTTTTTATCTGTCTCTTTTCATCCAGTAAAAAGGCAAATACTGTGGGATCTATTCATACAGAACTTCTGTTTGTTTGGTCTTCATATCAATATTTGTCTTTCATTAGTTTAAACAGGGTGAAGGCATTTGAGTGCTAGATAGACAGTTGAAGTTTTTTTCCATAATTCTTTTTAATGGCATTTTAGAATGATTATGAAAGCACCATATCTGGGAATAAGTTCATGCTAACTGAAGGCGTTTGCATACTCACGTTGTTCTTTGAGCGTTCTTTGACGTAGGGAATCATGCGAGTGCTTTTGTTTTGTTGAACGCTGTCCACCCCAGTTTGTGTGTGTCGGAGGAAGTCCTTCGCGGATGAAAGCTTTCATCGCCTACATAGCGGAGGAGCTGGGGCTGGGGAGCCCTGGGAGTGACTACCCCAACATCTGTGCGGGCACCGACCGCTACGCCATGTACAAAGTGGGGCCTGTTCTGTCCGTCAGCGTGAGTACTTCGCCTTGCCTCACACGGGACACTGTTCGCTTTTGATGCTGCTCAAAGTAGAAAATTGGAATGCGCGTTTCTTTTAGATGCTTCACAGACCGGATCAGACTGCTCAAAGGAGTGCAGTCAGCTAATTCAGGATTCCTTTCAGCCATTTTTTGTGAGAGGGAAGATCTCCAATATGTTTGCTCCTTCTTGCATCTTTTTTCCTCAGTGTACCACTGAGGTGTTGCAGGAATGGCCTTACAGATTTTTTTGAGCATTTACCGTTGCCTCATCCCTGTTCTGTACCCTGAATAATGGGGAAAAAAAGTCACTTGGCACATGTAGGGTATTGAAAAAAATGTCTGTATCACACCATGTATCTGCAATGGCACTGTCAAATGTGCTTAAGAGTAGCATTCCATGGGACTGGTGCTGCCAACTCAAGTATGCATTTTAAAGAAATCCGTAGCTGTAATTTGTGGATAGAATTACATGCTTCAATTGCAATTGCAAAACTGTAGTAATATTTTGCACCCTTTCTTGTGAGCTGTAATTATCATAATATTGTGCAAGCTAATGTGGACTTATATTTGCTGAACATCAAGACTAAAGCACGATGTTTGTGTTTTCAAAAGATTAGCGTAACTATTCACTAGCACTTCAGGTTGGTGAAAACTCAGAGTGAGGTTTTTCTTGTGTTTGGGAAATGCTCCATGATGAAGTGCATTAGTCAGCCGTTGGGAAAGGACACTCTTTATGCGTTTGAGAATGTAAATGTTCTGTAGTTCATGATTTTTAGAAATACTGTATTTCATCCAGTCTGCCAAAACTAGTGGGAGTTTATTTGTAGGCCCTTTCAGTATCTTTCTGTAGGCCCAGAGGTTGGGGGTTTTGTGGGAGTGAGTTAGGTAGAATTTGGGTAAACAGTATCAGGAAGGAGATAATGTCCAGCTCCTTCTTCCATATATATTTTGTGTTGTCTGTGTGAAAGTAGAATATTAATTTATGCTTTCTTTTCAGCATGGTATGGGCATTCCTTCTATTTCTATCATGTTGCATGAGCTGATCAAACTGTTGTATCATGCCAAGTGTTCCGACATAACCATCATTCGCATTGGCACCTCTGGTGGAATAGGTATTTACCCTCTTCTTGATTTCTTTCTTTCTTTCTGCAAACCAAAGTATCTTTGCAGGACAGTAAAGCATCTCTCTGCATGTAAAAGATTAATGATCAGAACAGTTTTCCACAGGAGATGATTTTTCTTCTGTAATTCTGAAAGTGAAGGCAACATCTGCTTTTGGATAGGGAAAATGCGCTTAAAGATCTGACAATGTGAGAAGGATATTCCTGTCCTGTATGGAAAATACAAGAAAGAAGTGAGAAAGGAAAAATCCTATTTTTTCAGAAGTTATTTGTAATAGTAAACCGAAGCAGCTAGGCATGGACAAAAAATTCTCTTGGTGTATTCAGACTCAAAATTGCGACCTTTAAAAGAAGCAGGTTGGGTCAAGAGGTATGTTTTATGTGTCTGGAAACCAATTGGTAACTACATTGTGAAGCTATATCCATTTCCTTTTGCTGCAGGTCTGGAGCCAGGCTCAGTAGTCATAACTAGGCAGTCTGTAGATGCCACCTTCAAACCTCAGCTGGAGCAGGTTGTCCTGGGAAAGACAGTAATTCGCAGCACTAACCTGGATGAACAGCTGGCTAAGGAACTGATGCAGTGCAGTAAAGAAATCGGTCAGTTCAATACAGTCATTGGAAACACCATGTGCACTCTGGATTTCTATGAAGGTAAGGCTGGTGATAGACTAACAGAAGAGTACTGGTAAGCAGCAATAGATAAATATCGAATATTAGCATTTAGCTTCCAGTTCGCTAAGAGATCTCATTCCCTACTCTGGCTTGTTTAACCAATCAAAACCTATTTTTCGTCTACATAAAATCAAGCATTTTAAATAGCAGTTTGCTGTATCAAACTTTTATTTTTGTGGAGATTTTTCCCCAGCTTTAATAGATCCTCTGAAGTACATATAGTCTACTATATACTTCCCATGTGTCTGTCAGGTATATTTGTCACAAAATTTTATGTGATTTACTGAAGCATCCCAGGGGATTAGAGGAGTGGGAATTATTTGTGACTGGTTTAGGGTTGGTTTTCTTTGCACTGGTTAAGTACCTAAAGTAAATATTTTCTAAAAGAAGGGTTGGAACTTGTTTCATTTTTGAGCAAAGCAGTGATCAGACAACCAAAGATAATATTTTCCTGAGTTGTGTCAATGCTGCTATGTAGGAGGCACAAACCAGCAAGGCCTGTTTTGGATAAATTACAGACATTTAGGTGCTTTTCTGATCTCCCAAATCTAGGTGTTCATTCAGAAACATCTTTCAAACCTTGTGAGTACAGTGTGAGTGGCACCTGACCCTACTTTCTCTGTCTGTTGCTGAGTAGGTGACAAATGATCTTCATCATAGTGCTCCAGCTTGGGCAGGAGCACACACTGTCAGTTCATGTGTCTCAGGCACCAACCACAGGTGCAAGCAATGCTAAAAAAAAGTGTCAGGGATGTTTTCAACTCATACAGCAAAAGCTGAGAATGGGATCAAGGCCATTAATTTACTAGTACATCTCCCAAACCCAAGAAGACGCTGAGTAAAACAGTGTAATTTAACTCTACTGTACATAACCTGCTGCTGTCTTGTCTGTGCTATTCTTGAATAATTTGAATTAAGATTTTCTCAAAAATTTACAATAATGTTAGCTAGTTAGCTTAAGAGACTCTTTGTCTCTTACCTTAGAAAGTCTGTAAGTAATAAAATGTTCATCTTTTTAAGGTAGAAGCAGGAAAGCATTTTCAAACCTGTTTTTTTTAGACAGTGATTAAAAATATTAAAAATGCAGCACTTCCATACAACTTAGTCTCTTGTGGAATTTTGATGCTTGCTGTACATGTGGGAATCTATTACGTACATTTTTCTGTTTATGAATTTGAGAATTGAAGCTGAAGAAGACCAACTAAATTACCATGATTCACATTATAAGAAATACAAGTAATATGTAGAAGCTTAAGCAATAGCTAAGAATCACTTTTTCCTATTTGTCTTGCGCACAAAAATAAAGAGTAGAAGTACAACCTGAACACTGCATGGAGGAAACTGTAATAACTGGGTGTTTTCAAAACTGAATTTGCTCTGTGACTTCATCACTCTGAAATCTTCCACAAAATTACTTTCTAGGACAGGGCAGGTTGGATGGTGCAATCTGCTTATATGATGAAGAAGAAAAACTGCAATATTTGAAGAATGCTTATGATTCTGGTGTCAGAAACATCGAGATGGAGTCTTCTGTATTTGCTGCAATGTGTAACCTCAGTGGTGTCAAAGGTAAACTAACTTAGTCACTTTATCCAAGCTATAGGAAATTTTCTGTATTGCTAGGGGGTTTGGCTAAAAACTGCCAGTGAATGTTAACATATCTTCTGCATATATATATATATATATATGAAAAAAAGAGATATTTGTGCTTATAATTTTGTTGCTATGATTTTTTGATTTGTGTCAGTTTTGTGACAACTTATCAAACTTCCTTACGCAGTTTTTATACAGTTTACTTCTGTCATTTGCTATTTCAGCCCATGGCAACCATGTAAATCATTAAAGTACCTAATTACACTATCACACTCATTTGTTTTCTCCAGTTAGCTTTTGAAGTTTACAGAAAGCAACTGCTAAGTTTAAGCAATCAGGTGATTTTCAGATATATATAACTATACCCAGTTTCTCTACTTTCATATAAAATGGAACATATAATTATTTTCTCTAGATTTAAGACTATTATTCTTAAACAGTTGAGGACTTTTAGTAGTATCATGAATAAACCATTCCAAATCATAAAATGAGTTTTAATTTTTTTTTTATGCAGGCTAAGTAAAAAAGAGCAATTACAGATAATGTAATACAGTGTCTTTCTTCTTACCATATTAACTGTCTCCTCTCACTTTCCTTAGCAAGGAGTATGCCAATTTAAAACACTGATGTTTCTCAAACTCCTTTAAGCTAAAGGAGAACAAAATGAAGAATTATAAGCAAAAAGGCCAACGGTTATATCAAACATCCTCAGTTCTTACTGGCTTGAAAGGAATTAAAAGCCCAGCCAGTACTATCCTTGAGCAATTCAGGAGGCCTTTTGCTATCTCTGCTTTGTAGGCCTGTAATGTGTATTTACTGTTTGTGCTCTGAAAATTGCCCCTGGCAGAAACCCCAGATGGAGAAGAGTTATAGGGTTGAGTGAAAGACCTCAGCTTGAGTGAAAGGAGGGATTTTGCCTTTGGGGCTCTGATTACTGAAAGGCAGCAGATGAACCTGAGATGATCCTTGGGGTCCTCATGTGTTTGCAGTGTTCCCTGTCTGTGAATGTGGAGGCAGATTATCTCCTGCTTCCTGAGGGATGGCACCTACAGCACAGGCACTTGGAGGGCTGTAACTGCCTCTGCTAGAGCAGTGTGTCAGGTCACTTCCTACCCTGGGTACTTGTAAAAAATGCTTCCTATTAAGGAAAACATAAGAATCATGGTAATAGCAATAAGTATCTGCAGCTGCCTGAGAGCTCTGGCTTTATTAATGCAGCAATCAGTTCTCTTAAACTATTTCTAGCCTGTGTCATCCACAGCATGCTCATCCTGTAGCATCTTAGGGTACTGCACATCCCTTTTTGTGGTTTGTTTTCTATTGTTCAAATGTTTGTGCTTTTAGACTGTAAAATGCAAGAGTGTCATTCGTAACTCAAGCTATCTTTTAATTTCTAGCTGCTGTAGTGTGTGTCACTCTTCTGAATCGGCTTGAAGGAGATCAAATCACCAGCCCACATGATATCCTTGTGGAGTACCAGCAGAGGCCACAGAAGTTAGTGGGATATTTCATTAAGAAAAGTCTTGGGAAAGTATGAAATATCCATCTTTGTTTTAGAGAAGGGGAAGGCCTTTGTGCTGATCCAGTCAGGGTTGTGACTTCTGTGCATTACAGGTCTTTTGCCTCAGAATAACTCACAGCATTCCGTGTCAGTGGAAGTTAATCATTTTATGTCACTGTTCTTTGGGACCTGAACATGCTGAATGGACTTCAGTTAAGTTTTGCTTAGTTATGCATTGCTGGATATAAACCTGAATTTTCTATGAATTGGAAAGTGGGTCTGTTGTGAAGGACAAGCCTGTGATAATACATGAAAAAGCTTTATTTATCCCTGTTGTAAAAGGAAAACTAGGGACAAAATCAAACTTTATTGCCAAGTACATGCATACCAGCAAATTAACTTAAAAACGCTAATAATTTTCTTATTCTTTTAAAAACATTGTATAAGTTATAATTTTTGCTTCGCTTGTGAAGAAAACTTAAAATGAATGCAGTTTATTTTTTTTCAGACTTTGAAAAATAAACAATACTATTTTCATATATTAAAATTTAATGAAATTGCAAAGTGTGGGACTGAATTTTCTAAGCATTAAGGACTTGACACTGAGCTGTTGAATATCTGTACTGCCTAGATACTGATCCAACAATATTTTAACTAAAGAATTGAATTGATACCCAGGAAATACTCATGCATTAAATAATTTTGCAATGAACTACTAGCAATCTTTTGCTGAAGCAAGGCTCTTGCTTATGAACAGGAACTGAAGGCATTCAGGAGAAGCACAGCATGTTCATAGGCCTGTATTATGGTAGCCCTTTTTTTTTCCCTTCATCTTACTTTGTTTCTTTTTTTTTTAAACTGATATTCATCTCGGTTCTCAGGATGTAGCACTCACTGTTGCAGTGGCTCTCAGTTGTGACTAACTGGAGAATTCTTCATGGTACATGCCATGAAAACTCTTTCTGCAATTGCAGTTTTTTCCACTAACATTAGCCTAAGTGTTTGGGTTTTTTTAAAATCATACTCATTGCTGCTTTGCTGCCGTGGTTCGAATGTAGATCTGTGGTCAGTTAAAGAAAATGTGTTTATCTCTTTTTCTTTTTTTGTTTTCCTTCTTTCTACTGCAGTGAGAGAGGATCCAGTCCTAGCAGGGGTCATGGGTCAGAAAGGTCTGAATAAACTCTCAGAACAGCTGTCGCTGACCCAGCAAAATGAGATTTTCTTTGTGAGGATTGTAGTCTGCAATGGCGTTAACAAGCACAAACATTACAACTATAAGAGAGTGATGTTAGTAGTAGGCACATTCACCAAATGACAGAGACTGGAAGCAATGCAATGAAAACATTGAACAAGGAAGGGTGACTCATGAACAGAAAACTGCCAGTGTGCATCCGTCTCCTTAAATTTGATGAATATTTCAGCTGGAAAACATAGTAACTTTTATAAAGTTACAATTTAGTCTTCTTTTAATTTAAAACCCACAAGTTCTCATTTATGCTCAGGATATACCGTGAATTTAAGTTTTCAGAGAAAATCTTCTTTTCCCCAAGACTGAGGGAAGGAGGGAGGTAGGAATGGCTCCACATTTTACTAGAACTGTTTTTCCCTTATTAAAAAAAAACCAAAACAAAACCAAACCAAACCAAAAAACCCCTGTGTTTAACTCTGCCTGGTGCTTGCCTAAGCATTGAATGAAGTCTGTGAGGTCCTTTGGGAAACAAGTAACAAAGCACATCTTCAGGGTCCAGTAACAAGGAGATAAAAACGAGATCACTTCAGTGTGTGCTGCACTCTATGGTGAAGGAAAGCTTATACCAAGTTGACTGGTATGGGTTTGGAGGAGACAGTTCATTGTTGTCTAAGAAATACTTAATAAGAAGTACCTAAAGAAAGGAAAAAATGCTTTACCTAGAACAAAACCACCTGATGTGACTCTGTGAAATTCTGGGGAAGCATATTACATATTGCTACTACAGGACTGCTGTTGTCCTGGGGATAGGAATATAAAATGATGTGATTTTTCTTTTTAAAGGAAGGACAGCAAGAATCTGGAAATTTGTTAAAAAGAATTTATTGAATTATTTTAATAATATGTGCTATCAACTGAAACTACAAAGCTTTTGTATTTACAGTCATATAATGTAGACACTTCTATTTTGAGCACTAATGTGAAAACTCCTACATGCTAGATACTAAAATATAAATGGTCTTGTGGCCTGGCTAAGCTCTAGCTGAGGGTCATGCATTCATGGGGTGAGGCAATTATTGTATTAAATCAATAGCCAAGACCCTGACAGAAGCCCCTGAAAGAAGAGCAATTCACCTTTTGCCAATATGTCCTTCCTCCTTCCCACTGTTCCTTAGGACACTGTATATTTCTTTCTGCTAAAATATTTTACTTCTGTGCTTCCCACCAGATGGAGTAAAGTGGTGTATGAAAGCTTAAAATTAAAGTTCAAAGGATGTCAATTATCCTTCTGCTTCTGCTGTTCCCCATCCTCTGATGCTCTATTCCTAATGCAAGAGGCAGCCCTACAGACACATCTTACGTGCAATAAGATATCTTTCCTAACTTCAGAGGAAACTTGCCAGAATGTTATCCTGATAAGAACAATTGTATTTTTCCTTATGACTGCAACTGGACAGGGAGATAAAGAAATGAGTCACTTGTGTGCATCCGGCCAGGACGTTGCCTTCCTGTAACTTTTATAGAGAGTTACACAATATTTACAGGTTTTATATGCAAGTCCATTGTTCAATATTAGCCATTCATATTCTTTCTGTAGAAAATAAATCAGGATTTGGAGTGGTGATATTTTAAAAAACACATATGGTATGATATATATGTTCAGTATTACATAGTGCAGTGTCTCCTGGTAGATTTGCAAATCCTTCAAACCCCAGAAACCTATTTCAAATCACGGGCCTGCTATGGTTTTCTGTGCCATCCTATCCCTAGCAAAACACTATACAATCAGTTTAATGCAGGAATCAGAAGAGATAAAAGCATAATGGAAAGGTAGAAGATACGAATAGAGTGGAAGCAGGAAGGGAGAAAAAGTGTTTTCTGCCAATGGTGTTCTGGCCTTTTCCTACCATTTTGTTAAATAAATGGTTGACATCATAATGAAGACAGGCTATAATGCAATGGTTTTACATTTGCAAGAGACTGAAAAAGTGCAGTAACTCAGATGGTGATTAAAGGCATTTTATTATTTTTGGCATCTTGATATATTTCAGAGAAGGATTTTATTTAATGGAAGGTGTGGGAAGTCTTGAAAAGGAACAGTTTTGAATGACCCATGCCCAGAAGTGGTTAGACAACAAATGTTTTTATCTTTCCTTTAAAAACTGAGTGAAATAATTTGATCATTTCAGTATTTCTTGAAAAGATAGACATGATGAACATTTTTTTTTTAACATTCTTCTTTGTAAAGGATTTTTAGTGCATTGCATAACCTAACTGGATTTTTTTTAAGTCTGGATTTCAATATATACCCCTAAATAAAATGTTTATATGGTTGAATCAGGGATGTTTTTCATTTCTATTGACAAGGGAGGTGAAAGAAACCAAAGCAGCAAACTGGGTTTTGGGGATTGGATCTGCATGCAACAACTGGATACAAGAAGGCACAGTCATGTGATTTGATGTCACTATTAGGTTTCCTACAAGATGTTGAGGTTTACTTTCCTTGAAAGTTTCTCAGTCTTTGCATGGCTAAAAGTCATGTTTTATCTTTCTAAAATAATTATCATTTAATATTATACTCCAGAGTATGGATTAAATTACAAGTCCAAAAGGTCTTCTGTTGAAGAGAAAGGAGGTCACTGAACAAAGCAACATTAAATCTGAAACTCTGAGGTACAATAATAGAAGAAAGAGTAATGCCAACAAGTACAGTGCCTTTGCTTGGGCTACAAACAAACTGAAGCAACAGCAAAAGACAGACAAGAGCTGGTTTTACATGAAACCTAAGCCTGATTCCTGGCGCTTCTTGTTGGTGCTGAGCTTGTAACTGTGAGAAAATTTTCAATTTACTGTCAGTCCGTCATTTTACAAGAGTACACTTCCTAGATCTCCTCAGAAACTCGAACAAACTACCAGCCTCCTTGGGAGATTGGGTCTGTTTTGTTGGTTTAACACATAACTCCATTTTAATCAGCCCTATTATTCGACCTTGCCCACAACTAATATTTTTCATCAGGCTCTAACTTTGCACACAGGAAGCGTCTCCCAGGAAAGATGCTACTAATTGATGTCATCCTGCAGGCACTTTGTCTGAACGCAGGTCTGGCCCATGACCATATTTACAAGTAGTACTCATATTAATGCTAAAAGGAAAGCCTTGTGATCACTCAATAAACCTTGTGAAAGAAGTGGTGGGTGGTGATAGGAAAATAGGTTAGTTTGCCAGATTCCCAGCCATATTCTCACATGATTTGACTGCGTACCTGCCTATACCAAACAGTATTTTTGGCTCCCAGGCTCTAACCTATTTAACATATAAAATTATGTTTCTTTGAAAGTGCTTGCCAGCCTAGTCTAATTACATTGTATTAAAACAGTAGGCTAGACGTGGCGTGTAGACGGTATGATATTATAAAGCAATCAAGTTTGAAAACCAGAGCTGGATGCTGGCAGGAGGTTTTCTGCCTTTTCAGTCCCAGCGATTTTGGATAACTTCTACGTTATAAAACGAAAGTTATAACTTTAAATTGTGCCAAAACCTGCTAAAGCTAAGCAAAAGCAGAAAAGGGCAGATCACTGTCTTTTCCTTACTCAAAGACCCAATTCTGAGCCTGTTTGTTTTGCCATTCCAGGAGTGAGTGGAGCACATGATGAAATCCACGGCTTTCTAATTTGCCCTGCAATACTCAAGATGTTGTTATTGACTACAGCCACTTTGTCTAGGAGCCCTGAAAGCATTCATTTAATATACCTAATACCTGTTGCTTATAGTGAAATAATTATATAGTTAATATAGATATTAAAGGCTGGTACTTGCACTGAATACTTCTTGCTGCTTGATGAAACCTAGGGACTACTTCTTCTTGATGAAACCTGGGGACTCAAAAGAGCTTCCAGGATGGCAGCAGTATAGCTGATACATCTTTCCAAAAATATTCAGCACTCACTTGGTTTTCCTGCCTCTGGGCTTTATTTTTAAAATTATCATATCTTTTGTGCCAAGGGTTTGGTTTAGGGGTGGGGGGGTGTGATGGTTTGATTTAATAATTCTCATATTTCTATGACATTCAAAATAATACAATCAATCTCATACAATCTGTATCTTCTAAAATTACTTTTTGAAGTCATTTCCCAGAGTGTCACTGCAGCGATTGTTCTTGGTGGAATGTTCGTGGGATATCTTTTACTTTCCTAAATTTCATTCTAGAAAAAAACAGGTCTGCTACTGGAGGACAACAAACTAGGCAAGAATGAATTTCTATAGGAATATATAATGAAGTAAGAGGACAAATGAAGTCAATATAACTTGATGGTGAAAGGCGTTTGTCTATTGTGTGTCTTATATAGTAAAATGGGGAGTCAGTAGCTCATTAGTACTGGACACTAATTGCAGACAAAATAGTTGTTTTCTGTTACCATGAAAAGCTGTTTAGCTTTAAGAAATAGAATGCCACATTTATGAGAATGTAATTATACAGAGCATAAAAAATTAAACACATCACAGTTGGATGAGCAGAGATTTTGCAGAAAGACTTGTTCAAAATAATTTGGCAAATGATTCATGTGAGCTACTTTAGCTCACACACTTACAGACAGGAACTGTCTTCCATATCAGTTGCTTTGATAAGTAATTGCTTGTAATTAATTTTGCTGAGTAATTTATAATTTCCTACAAACCACATTCTATAGATTCTGCTCCCTGGCATTTCCAGAATGGCTGTGTGATCCCACAGCAATTAACAATTAACAATATATCAATTTCAGTTTCTGAAAGATATTTGTTTAAAAATGCTTATTTCCACTGTGCATGGAATCTGCATCACTGCTATCTCAGAATGTCACCTTTGATCCTAGAGAGCAAAATGACTATCCATACTCTGAAATAGCAGGGATTTTATCACTGCTTGACTAAAAGCCAAAGTGCCATCCAAGTGTGAAGTGGAGCTCCTTGGTGAGGTACCAGTTAATACTGCCTCAGAGGTACATATGTGCTTAACATCATTCAGGTAAACACTAAACTATTTTTTAGTATGTCCTGAAGACTTTCACATTTCTATTTGAACTAAATGATTACTTTAGTAATTTTTCAGTCTCAGAGCAGAGAATATAACAGGAAATCCAATCATATTTGAGAAAGAAAGGTGTTTAGCTAGTTGTATTCTGCCATGACTTCATCTGTGATTTCTGCCTTTTGGGAGGTGATTTTGATCAGTATGTAAAATTTATGCGTTCATGACACCTACTTTTTTTTCTTTATTCCTTGAACTCATGGAAAAGGTAAAAATTAAAACAAAATTTGCACCATTTCAAATACAGATATTTTAACAGACTAAGCAGTCAGTTTCCCAGGAAGTGGACTAAGTAAGTTTACAATGTGCTCTGAAGGGCCAAAACTGCTGCTGAGTGACCCAAATCCAAAGCCTGGGAAAGGGAAGCTAAGGCACTCAACACTAACTGATCCTCATCCCACTGGCACAACTATTTAGACCTACAGATCTAAATCTGTAGCTATTAATCTCAAAAGTATCAGATTTATTAACTTTTTAATTGCTGCCTTGGCTTAAATGTAATGGAAGTTGGCTTCCTCTTTGATGACTTCTGTATCCAAAAAGTTTTTATATTTTGAGTGATTAGCTATGAATGTTAGGATGTGTCTTTCATTCAATAGGAATACATTTGAAGAAAGTGCAATGATGCAGTTTACTCAGCAATAATAAGAAATAAAGAATATTTGTTCAGACATCATGCTGTCCTACCTGTGTGTGTGAATCATGACTCAGATTCTAGGTGGTTTGAATTACTTTATATAATGGCTGATTATGTGTCTCTATTGACCATAGAGAGAACTTTTGGGGGTCAGATTCTTAGGCAATTCATTTGTGTAGAACGAAAAACCCAGGAAATTTACTCTTCTGCTCACAGTGGCATTCCTGGTGGGCAGGGTGGTTATCCTCTGCAACACCAGACTCCTGCTTGGTCTCCCAGTTGCTCTGCTACCACAGGTCTGCTCAGGCTCCCCTTCTGCAAAAGGGAGCATCTTTGCTGAAGGAAGTGCTGCTATATGACTGATTTCCATCCCAGGTGACATGTTGCAATTAATTAACATAGTTTGCTGTGACTGGTATATTCCACCTCTATGTAGGTAAAGGAGAATGAAATGTCAAACATACACCCTCCAAAAGAGAAAATTCAACAGTCAGATGATGATGTAATGGGACTGCTACAGTGCTAGATGTGCACTTATAAGGGTCTTCTAGAAGCACACTGACATTTTTAGGGCTATGTGGTGAAAGTGTTGTTTTCCTATTTATTTTCCTACTATTCTTTTTTTTTTTTTCAAGAATAGACGCATCTGCAAACAAACTCACATAAACCCTGAAGTGACAGAAAGTCACAAAACTTTGAGAAAAGACAAATGTGTGTTACATATTCTCCCCCCCCCCCCCCCGCCATTGTTTGTGTTCATTTTTTATTCCAGAAAAGTAGAAACAAGTGCAGAATGTGTGCTGTGGAGTAAAGCAGCCTGAAGGCATTTATATAAACCCATCCCCTTACTGTTCATTGCACTGAGAAGAAAAACAGAAAGATGAGATTCATCAACGAAAGCAAAACAAGAGGCAGAAACATAATCTCATCTTTTCTCAGGAAGCAGGCAAATCTCCTGCACTATTCTCTAATGCTGGAATTAATCAGCTTCTGAATAATAAGTTTGGATTGCTTGGTGAGATGAGTCTGAGTTAGAAAGTCCCTGAGAAGCCACTTTGCAAGTGGATGAAGGAGAGAAAAGAAGATATGGGGCACGCTGTACACCAATTCAAGGCTCTGTTTTGGAAAAATTGGCTCTGCCGTGTGAGGCAACCGGTGAGTGGAAATTATTATAAAAGGAATATTTTAAATTTTTTAGTGTCTGTTGGAAAGAGTGTTTCTATAGATTTTCCCTTTCACTGCAGATTGTTAAGGACAGCCTAGCTGCAAGTGGTTCTTGTTTTGCCTTTGGTCGCCTAATTGTTGAAAACACAAGTAGAGAACAATGTGTTAATTCTAAATTGGCTGAATGCAGAAGTGCTTCCCAATTTGCAAATGAGACAGAAATCTCATAAAAGTTTTGAAGAGCCACAGCTTATCTTTTAATTAACACTAGATACTAGTAGTGCTGGTAGCAGTGTCAAGGGGGAAAATCAATTTTCTTCACATTACAGGTGCTTATAGGTAATGTAAGAAAGCTTGCATGACTGCACGATCAAAGTCGAGATACAGGGAATGTATTGTGTATTAAAATGGTATAAACTTCTAAATTTCCTTTCTTACCTGCTCTCCAAAGCCTAATTTAACCTTTCAAATTCTAATATGCAAAAGAATGTGGCAGGTACTTTAACAGAAGTCAAAATCAAAATGATGAAAATGAGATATGAGATGTCATTTACCTTTACTGTGTTTGAAATGATTTTTTAGGATAGAAGGAAGTGAATTTTCTCAAGTGAGAGTACATTTTTGTGGAAAAAAAAAGTGATTTCAATTAATAGTTTCACACAGATTTCACTTGTCTGTAATGATCTGGGGATTTGCAATGAAGCATACTGGCTGCTTTGGATAGGATTACTTCAATTAAATAAGCACACAGCTTTCAGTTTCAGAAATATTTAGGCTCAATAAAATTGTGACTTAGAGAAGAATGTCTTCTCCAAATTATTGAAAGTGATGCTTTTTAATACAAAATATAGTTTTGGGGGAAGGATGCTGTTGGTCATATTCTTCTCTATGCCTGAACATTTCTGTACGTTCAATCAGTGTGGATCAAGTGGCTTCTCAGTATCGCCTGTTTTTCTGCCTGTGGATCTCTCTCCACATGTTCTGTGTAGTGTTCCCTCATAGAGTTCAGAAAGACAAAATCTTAATTCATGTGAGATGCAGGCTTCTGCAAGCCAGGAATTACAAGGGTGATCCAAAGCAAACCTAATTCTGTCTATTGAGAGGTAGAAGCTGCCCTCGGGAACTTGCAAAACCTCCTTGTTGTGCTGTTGTGCAAACACTGAGCTGTGAAGGTGCTCCATCTGCAGTTACTGGAGGAGAAATCCAGGTGGATCATCCACCTATGCAAAGGTGGTCAGACCCCTGTGAATCTGAAGAAGGAAGCACTTCCTGAAAGATCTGATGTGCTTCAGCTCTGTTTTGTATCCTGTAGATCTGTCTGTATAAGGCAATTTTCTCCTCATGGTTATTTGTCAGCAATTAGGGGTGGAAGACAAGTGAGGGCTGTTGAACTAACAGTGTCATGAGTGCCATGTGGCATTAGTTGATATTACACAGTGAAGGGTGAAGGGGCTGTGACAGACCTAAGAGTTCTGTAAGGAACAAGTCTTTTGACTGAAATTCAGATTGGCATCAGCACCTTCTATCAACATGGTTCAGAGGCAGGACAGGTTCTTTTGCATGTTTGGACAGTTGTTGGAGTTTGAAATTGCAGCTGTGCCAAAGACACATTCTCATTTCTGTTTTCAGAAGGTTTTATTTCAGAACTATAGATTCTAGAAGCACAGGAGATACAAACTCCCAGGCAAATATATTACTTTAGTTTTCCATTGCTGCATTTCTTAACAATTGTTTAAATAATGTTCATTACCATACAAATTTGTAGCTAGGTAAAGGATGAAATGTGATTCCCAAATTCTGATGCCTTAATCTAGAGGACAGTTGGAATTAAAATCAGCTGGGTCCTAAATCTCTGTTACCAAAACTCACCATTCCTCCCGGGTACATCTCCCTTGAATGTCGTGAGCTCTCAGGCTCCAGTTCCCCTCAGTGCCTGGGCAAAGCAGCTGTGCAAGGACTGCAGTCCTGCAATCTTGCAAATGCTCTTTCTTTGGACCTTCTGTGGGCACTTTTCCTATTTGAACACAAGTAAACCCTATACAGCAGCATTACTTTCCCATGTTTACCACAAAAATCTTACTCATTAAGATCAGTTTTGCATACTTAATGTCTGCAGCATGCTGGTGGTTCATTGAGCCCTGCAACCTGTTGATGCCTCTGCAGCTGCCTTCTCAATTCTTATCCCAAATATATGTTATCAGGAGCAGCAGTCTCTGTCCAAGCTGTACTCTCCTCCCATGGGCTGTGCCAGAGATGGCGGGGCTGTGTTTGACCCTCACTGCAGACTGGCTTCCTGGCACACTGCCGGCCCTGGCTCACCTGGAGAGCCTGTTGCCTTGCTGGGGCACTGCCGAGCTGGCCTTTCCTGACAAGGGCCCTGCTGCCCTGGCATCCCTCCTGGCTCCCCGCCCTTCGGGGAGCAGCTGGCTGCCAGCTGGGCTTGCCCTGAGCCCTGAGGCGGCACCAGGGAGCCCAGCCTGCGGCTGTCCAGGGCCTTCCCCTATAAACCCCCCGAGCCCATGTCTCACACCGCTCATCTGGCCTTCTCGTGGGACCTTCCCCCAGCCCCTGACTGTGGGCTGCTATGGTGCTGGTGTGCTCCCAGGGACAGCTGGACCCTTTCCAGCCCCTCCTGGGCAGCCTGGTGACATCCCCTCCAATTCTCTTCTGCAGTGCCCCTTCCCTGCCCTGCTGCAGCTAGCTGCGTTCCCCACAGACAGCCCACAGGTACTCTTCAGCAGTGGCTCTGCTCCATCTGATCCCAGACAGGAGAAATGGGGCTGAATATGCCAAGGAGGGGAGGATGCTGCCAGGACCTTAGGCCTCTGCTAACTTTAATGGCTCTGAGCAGCTTCACCGCGGCCCAAGGCCCAGCCAAAATGGGGCTTCTGTGCCCTCCACTCCTGCCTGGGAAAAGTTGGAGGGATGCTGCTCTTTGGTTCAGCCCATATGCTTGGCCACTGTTTGGCTTGACCTGCTGTGGCATTGATGGAGGATCTGGACTCCTGGAAGGCTGGCTGTGATGGCAGGGCCTGCCCTGTTCCCCTTCTGGGGCGCCTGGGATGGGTACCCTGCCCTGCTGGGTGACACTGGTATGCACAGATCCCTGCACCTGGGGGAGCAGCCGGCCCTTGCTGATCCCTAAAAGATTGAAAGCACCATCCTCACTTTTTTTAGGTTGGCTCCTGTATTGTTTTGAGTGTGATCAGTTTAGATAAATAGTGATTTCCCCAAATTTTAGGAAACTTTAGTTCATTGTCTCATGTTCAGCACAGATGTCCTTCTCCACAGGGAAGACTCTGCCACTGGATTTTGTTCTTAAGCATTATTTTATGGTTTTTAGGCATTTTTCTGACATGCCTAAGTTTAAGAATCTCTTCTGTGATGGAATTTGGTTTAACTCTAGCAATTTAGAATAAAATCCCTGGTATGCTCCAGAGAAGTTAACAGCCTCTAATGGAAGATCTTCAGCATGGCTGTCATTTCTACTGTGTTTCTGTTTCAGAGTGCCCTATTCACACTTACCTAATGCTGTTATCAGTGAATCTAGAAGTCTTTTGAAACTTGGCTGAATAACAGCTTCTTCCTTTCTGCTGCTGAAAACTGAGACAATTGCTTTTCTTTGTGTGTTTTTCTTCCTTCCAATCTATTTGGGGGTTTGTGCCCTCTCTGCAGTGGTGTGAACCTGCACCGTGTATGTGCAATCTGCTCAGAGAAGACAGGCTCAAAACCTGAGTCCTGCGGCACATCAGCTCGTGTGCTTTGTCATTGTGGCCCTGGAAATGGGAGCACTGGGTGATATCCCAGGTGGCCCTAGTTAGCTTGGTCTCACTTGATCTTCCCTCCTGGAGATGATGAAGGCAGCTTTTGGAGAGCATTGACTGCAGGTGACAGAAAGGGTGTGATGGCAGCAGCCAGGGATCCAGGGAAGGACAAGGAGGTATGCCACCAGCAAGGGCTCAAGGGAGCATGAGGAATTGCAGCAAGGTGCAGAATGCTGCTGGCTTCTTAGGAGGCTCAGGTAGGGGAGATTTGAAGGTCACTGTCATCACCTCACCAGAGCCACTGTCTTGACCTGAGGAAAGTATTTACAAACACTATTAATTGAAATGAAAACTACTTTTCTGTTCTGAAGTTTATTTCACAAAGTTACAAGGATTTCAAATCGAAGTGTCAGTTTTTAATTTGCTTTAATGATCTTATTTTTCCTAAATAATTGTAGAGAAGATATTTAATGTTTTTATTTTAAATTAAAAGACATGAATGTTAATGATTTTTTCCCAAACCCAGTGCTCTATAGATTGATGATGTTTGATTTCCTTTTTCAGGTCCTCTCTGCCACTGAAATACTGTGGCCATGTGTACTTTTCTTGATTCTAGCTGCCATCCGCTTCCAGGAGCCCCCAAAATATAAGGAAAACTGTATGTTTTGTTTCACCTGTATTCTATTTTGATTGCCTCTACTTGTAGAAGTATTTAGCAAGCACTAAAAATATCCTAGAAGGGGAGACTTAAATGTAGTGGAGTCAAAGGAAAGAGTCCTATAGCGGGGTTAGACTTATAAAACTATGGATATGAGCAAGCTGTATTTAAGTGGAAAAGAGATACAAAGTTTAAAATTTTATTTGTAAGATAAGTTTTAAACATCGACTTTGGAGTAAGGGAGGTTAATTGGGTTTTAGTTTCATTTATTGCTTTCTATTGAGTAACTGAGTTTAGATGAGTGGCCCAGAGGTAGATATTTGCAATTAGACAAGATGAACCTTTTTGCTTTTATCTTGTGAAACTATAACTTCATTTAGAAAATAATTATTTATGATATTTTAATCTATTCAATTTCTTATTCTGTTACTCACCAATGTCAGTAAATGGGGATAAACCAGCTTCAGCTGCATTTGGTAAAACAATTCTAGACCTGTAGAATGAAACAGTTAGAGAGAATCCAGCCTGCACTATATATATCGCCTTTATGGAGAGAAATGGATAATTCCAGAGATATGGAAAAGTGGCTGTTTAGACAGTCTTGATCGATGTATGTTCAGACATTGCTGAATACCAGTTCCTTCTTCTTAGGAAAACCTGTGAGAAAAGAGGAAATCCTGCTTTGGGAAGAAGTGTTCTAATACAGGTCACATGATTTTGGGCAGAGAGGCTAGCAAGCACATGATATTGCAATAGTGTTACTACCAAGAAAATCAGCTTTTCAAAGATTGCTCTCAAATGTCATCTGTATCTTGTTGTCACAGTCTGACACAGAGGTCACTCATTTTCTGTGGTGACTGAGTTCTTCTTAAATGAGACACCTGACATTGATACAACTTCATTGCTTGCAGGTGGCAAAGAGGCTTTTTGGGACAAGGGAACGATGTAGTGGGACAGTTTGCAAATGCGGTGTCACTGGTCTTACTTCTGCTGCTGCTTGGTTTTAGGTTACTTAGAAGCTCGTGATTTACCAAGTCGGGGCCTTTATCCTTTCATGAGGACCCTTTTCTGTAACGTTGGTTCGAGATGCAGGAATACCAGTTACACAACACAGAGACACAGCCGCTTTCGGTAAGTTACGTGAGTTTGACAGAGCTGTCACCATCACAGTTCATTTTTTTTCTGCAGCAAAGATTTTTACTGCTCTTGTAGGCACTGAAAACAGGAACATTGTTATTCCGTGCTAAAAGTTTCCTTCAGTGTTCTTATGAATGCAAAAGATTTTATGCCTTAGTCATACCTCTTTTTTGCTAATTTTTTTTGCATTTATTGGGCACTTCATGCTATTACTGGATATGGAACACTCTTTGGAGGTAAAATTTTAGAGGTACTTTGTCATATTCTTGCCCTTTCTCTGCTGATATGTGAGAGCATACTTTTATCCTTTACTAGAAAGTCTTTCATTACATGAGAAGAAAGCTGAACACCAAAATTATATTATTTGTGGTTTTAAACTTTGAATAGTTTGGGAGCATATACGGTGGGAGAAGCGAACCCAGAAAAGCAAAACAAGAATAACTTTCCTGTATGACCTATGAAGAGCCAACAAGGAATAGCAGAAGTTCTTTAATAAAAAAGAACTTGGAAGAAGTTATCCAAAAGTAGTCCTTGTCACAGGATCCTAGAATGCAGAAAGAAAAAAGATTGATTTGAATTTGGAATATTTCTTTAAGAAATGAAGTAATTTCATTTACTTCAAAAATGTTGAAGAGCATTTAGATGCAAAGACACTTATGCAAACTGGCTGAAGGGTATAGTCATAAACAACCTTTCAAAATATATAACAATAAAGTCAAATTAGGGTGACCTCATCAGAATATATACATTTATATGTGTAGAAAATTGATAATATCTACCAAAAGATCTTAGAGGGCCGAGCCAGGTGTGTCATAGCATCAAATATTTATGATTTATTATTGCAGAGGTTTATAGGTAGCAATAAATTCAGCATACAGCAAGTTGGAAAGCTTTAGTATCACAGTAATAGGCCATAATACTTATGTATTGATCTAGAAGGTCTGCTCCAGTTATTTGTACTTGTAGAGAACTGTTGATTAAATATAAGACCATGCAAAATAAATCTTGTTTATGGGCAAACACCTTCTACATAAAGCAATAATTCGTTAGTAAAATTGATATTTTAACAATTTAAGCTACTATTAGTCAAGATGTGTTATTACACAAAATACTTACAGACAAAAATACCAGTATTAAAATTCTCCTCCTCCTCCCACTAATACAGTTATCATTGTTACATGACCACAGAATTTCTAGTCCTTTCCCTGGGGTTATGCTCACCTTTCCATTGCTGCTCTGGGTCACGTCAGTAGCTGCAGAGGGGTGGTGATGTGGTTGTTATGGCAAGTCCTAACAGTCCTTTACCTGGAGGAGTGTGCTGTTGATGGCTTCTTTTTCACTTGAGGGTGCACTTGGGGTCACTTATTTTGCTAGTTTGCTAGTGTGCTTTTATACTTTGCTTGTTTTCCACTGGTCTGCATCTCTGAGATACATTCAAGTTTACATAGTACACCTGAATGTATATGGTATCTTTTACATATGTCAGCTACCTGTTGTTTTTTCTTGATACTTAGAAATTGGCTTTGTCCAGCTACAGGTCTGAATTTTAACTGACCACTGGTGACTTGTTTATAGCCATGGGGTCCTCAGTGCCAGCCTGTTCCTCACCTCTTATCCCAGAGCTGTACTCTGATACGGTGCATTCTGTGTCCCCTCCTCTCAAGGCCTCTGCTATTCTACTGGACTTGTGTTCTTCTGCACTGCTTTGTTAATCATAAATATTTCATTTTTCACTGAATGGTCAGTTGCTACTTCTATCTGTATAAAATTGATGGCATTATACCAATGACAAGTGAAAATACAGCAAATAGCCCCAGTCACCCAGCTAAGGGAAAAAAAGCTAAAACTAACCCAAGCCAAAACCAAAACAAGACAAGTTCAGGCAAAGCAAAAGTGGCAAGCCCCTGTGTCTTTCAAACTCAGTGCAAAGCCTGTAGCCTGTTACTTGCAGTAGCAATATTATATTACTGGGTTATAGAGTTACTGTTGGCCATTTAAAAAATTGTTCCCTATAAGTATAGTTTTTTCTTATGTCACTAGTTCAGATGACATCTAAATGTGTTAAATCTCTAGAAACTATGAACTATACTGACTGCTCTGCATGATTATTTACACTGACTGAACCACCCAAATTATATTCCAGCTCAGAAGAAAATCAGGAAAGAATTTCCTGGAGGCAGTCTTAGACCTACTTAAGAATCAGGGGAATTATTCAATGGCTTTCAATTTTTCAACTGAAAAATAAAATGCATGCATGCATCCATATTTATACACTCAAGAGGCTACACTGAGTAGCATATAGCCTAGGTAAGGAAAAAGGCTAAAAAGGTAGGATGAAGTTCATTCTGAGGTCAGTCTGTTCCACCAGCTCCATCAGTATAAATTAAATCAACCTCAGGCCTGCTCTGACTTATGCTGGCTGCCAACAGCCTTAGGAATACAGAATGTCAGTTTGATCAGTCAAACATAACTGAATCCAGTGCCTGTTGACTGGAGAGATGGGGTGGCATTGGAGCAGCAGTACCAATCATCTTCCCTTTAAGGATTTATATAAAACCATAAGTCCAATGTAGGAACATTTTTTTTTGTCAATAATACTGTGTTTATTAAGGTTGAATCAGAGACTGTGCATAGATTGCATGCAAACCATTTGTTTTCACAGTGTGTACCACTTTGGTGCTATCAGTCTGAAATATAGTAGTTGTCTTTGGGAGAAAGTGGTTCTATGAGTACTGTTGGAACCTCCATGGAATCCACAAACCACCAATAGCTATTTGTCAGTGAGCAGCCTCCACTGTGAGCAGGGCTGAGCCGAGAGTGAAGTTATCCTGGTGCTGGCCATGCCCTCACAGATGTACCCCTGTCCCTTCAGGTGACAGCCCGTGATATGGTGAAACACATTAACTTTGATTTGCAGCAAGACCTGCCACCTCTTCTGATCCCTCAGAAAACTTCCAGTTTGCAAGAGCTCTGTGGCTTTGCTCCTTGGTCCTCCTTTCAGCAACTGCAAAAGCTGTTGGCTGGCAGCTCACAATATAATTCCGTAGCCTGATATACCCAGTGATATCTCAGAGTAGAGGAGCAAGGAAATATTCAGGAGCTCCCATGACAGATGACATTCTTCCCTGATCTTTCCAGAATGTTCTACTCCCCATCTCATCTTAGTGGAGCACAGTGTAAAACTGAGAGCATGCAAATAAGATAAAACCCACACAGCCCAGGGTCCTATGGCCTTACACCCACATATTTCCATGCATGTGCATGGAAACATAATGATTTCCCAGTACTCTGGGTTCCATGGCAAATCTTGCAGAACATGGTGGGATTTGCCCTTGCAGTCTAGGCTCCTAGATCTATGTTAGTTAGACTTCTCAATACCTAAAAGAAAATTAAGGTATTCTCAGACTTAGAACCACAAAGATCATGAAAGCAAGACTCTAAAATGTTATTTCTAAGCACATTCGTTTGTTTTTCTTTGTTTAGCTACAAGTAGTAGCAGCCTGAGCAGCCTCCCCAGTGGATGTGGTAGAAGTCCAGATCTGTCTCTGGCCCTTCTGCTGGATGGGCCACCCATACCCACGTGGTAGCTCTGTCTCCTTTCACACTTGACTGGGCTCCTGGGCTCACCCTGCCTTGTTGGGGCTGTGTCTGGAGCCTGTGACACAGCCCTGTGTCTGCTTGCTAGCCAGGGTCCTGGGGGACAGTGTCCCATTGGTGAGGGCATGGACTCTTCCAGGGTTGCCTCAGCTTCCTAGCTTGGCCCCCTCCTGGATCAGTCTCTCTCACTGCCAGCCCCTTTCTTCTTACTCTTCTAAACTATTTGCTTTACCAACACCTGGGCCTCTGTGGTTCTCCAGTGGATGAGGATCAGAGGAGATCACGTACAAGAGACGGTGTGGAAGAGCAAAATTAAGGAAGGTCTAAGCATCAGCAATAGTATTTGTGTAAGAATTGCTTAAAGAGTCAGATTTTTCTTTAATGAGGTATATCTTCAAATGAGAGAGAGTTCTGTAAGATAGCTTATGTCTGCAGCAACTTACGGGAGTAGTAACTCTATTTGGTCTGCAACAGCTCTTGTAGTCTTGGGCTATGTTGCTGGAAAACAGAAACAGAAGCAATTTTCATGATCTTGCTTATAGATTGCAAGAGATTTGGGGAGTAAAGGAAATTTAAACATAGGTTTTCTCCATTTTATTGAAAATTAAGAATAATATTTTTTTGTTTGTTATATATTTTGGTCCATTACGTTTTAGGTAGGTTATAATTGTATCAACATGGAAGAGAAGGATCTTTCTGTGAGAGACATGCAGTATGTTGTTGTCCACCATGTGTATTGGTATCGATGTCTCCAGGCTATCCTGATATGGTGCAGAATGAAAGCCAGCTGGGGCTTTGCAATTTTAGAGAGAAATTATTAATGTGGTGACAGGAGTGAGGTTGAGACGAGTTTGCTGAGAGGCTTATGAAAATCACCAATCTAAATGGCATTTCATATAGTAGCTGGGTTCTCAGATGAATTCAGAAATGTTCTTCTTGTCATCCTCAGTAACTGAGTAAATTGGACAGAATTAATGTTTCTGAGTCATGGCTTTAGGAAATGACAATTGCTTTTACACTCTCAGAGAGATGCAGAGTCTTTTTGCTCTTTTGCAGCAATTTTTCATGGTCAAAGCTTGTACCAATTTATGTCTTTAGTTTGATTTCTATTCTCATGAAATTTGTGGAAATGTACAGTTAAGGGAAGAGCTACCATGGACGATAATGAAATTAAATATATACCCTCCCTGACCCCTTCTTCTAACACCCCAATTCTAATTATGTATGTCCTCTCCTACAAATTACTGGCTTCCTCCTTTTGTCCTTTTTGTTATCCCTTGCTTCTCCTCTTTGTTGTTCCTAGCAACTGCTGCTAGAAATTTCCTTGGAATGGCTGCTGGACTTCCTTTACACATAAATGCACAAGTAAGTTAATGTCTCCTTCTGTTCCAGAAAGCACACATGGAAGGCCCTTTGGGAGAGTAGCAGTACAACAATTTAGTATTTTTATTGGCACACTGTCTGAAAATTTTTTGCCTTTGCCTGACTCTCTGCAGCCGATTTTGAAGTGTAGTTTCTTATCTTTCTGGCAAGATGGGGACATCTTCCTGTGCTGAATTAAGAGATCAGTAGTAACTTGTTGCACTCCTATTAGGAGATAAATGTGGTCCTCTATTATGCTGCTGAAAATATATAAAATCTTTTAATCTTAGCACAGATATTCAGCAAATAAGAGCTCTGTAATAAGCTGTTTCATAAAACAGAGCCTGATAACCAATATCACGCGCGTTTCCATTTCCCTTTCCAAAAGAGCACCAAGAATAACCAGAGGAAGGACTGGGGAAATGATGGCAAAAGAGGGTCACAAAAGGCTGCTGGCTGACATGGCTGCTGTGCTGGAAATCCCTATAAAGCTAATAGCTCACACTGCTCACAGCCAGCATGTCCAAATGGCTGCTCTTGTCCTGCTGAGAGCCTTGAGTTTGGGAAAGTGGCGTTTCCGTCAGGTTTTCAACTTGCTCATGTACCTCCTTATCTGTAACGGCTGAGCCTTATGCCTGGGATTTGCTCCTTTTGCCATATCCTAAATATATGTACTCCCTGGAGTTTCTCAGCTGCCTCTCCACTTTCACCATGAACTTGCTTTTCCCTGCACTTTGCCCTGTAGCTCTTCAGAGCCACCATGCTCCAAGTGCTGCCTGCTGTTTTCTTAAATGTTTCTAGTTTGTGTATCTTCCCAGTCCCATTTCCCCTGCCCCGTGTACTCTGTGGGACCTCAAACGGCAATAGCTTGTATCCCTAGTCCTCCAGCTTGGGAACAGTGAAAGGACAGCCCAGCTGAGCATGAGCATTCAGCCTGTGTAATCTGGTGTGCTTCTGCTATGCATGAAACAGGGGGACAAAGCACATAAAATTAGATGCCAAGAGGATATTTTTTGTTGTTTCCCTGCTGTTTATCAACCCAAGCTTTGCAGATGCAAGGGGCAGCAGAGTTGGTGATGGGGATATAGTGGAAGGAGTTACTATTTCCTTCTGTCATGGCTATCTGTGTTCCCTGCTGCTGGCAGGGAGGCCAGGCAGCCCTAGCAACCCCTGGAGACAGTGTTGAGTCCTGCTGTGATCTCCTATGGGAGTAAGATGACCTTTTTTCCCATACCATTGTTGTTTTCAATGTTTCTAAACCCAGGATGTTTGTAGCTGGGGATACAAGGCTTGGGTCTATTTTGGAGGGAAAATAATGTGGGTTGAAATACTGCTCTTATGCTCCACTCCTCTGAATACTTGTTTAACCCAACACCACCACTCCCTCCAAACCCCACGAAAAAACCCCAAGACAACCAAAACCTGTGGAAAATCCCATGGAAATGGAGCTAGAGCTTTGGTTTTTTTAAAGTTCTCACTGTGTCTGCTATTATTCTGGTGAAGTGCTGGCCTCTTGTTCATGCTAAAAAAGCAGAGTACAGGGAAGATTTCAGTATGTAGGGAGTGTTTCAGTTCTTTGCCATACACCAGTGTTCATAGCTGTCTGAAACTTTGGTCAGTGGGAGTGTTAGTAATACTGGAATTTATGTGGTAGTTTTCAAAAGCAATAGCTAAGTGCAACTTCTGATCACCCTCAAAGCCACCTTCTGAACAATAGAAACCTGCTTTTAAAACTCATTTAAAAGGGAAAAATACGTTTTGAGGAACTGTTCTGCCTTTAGTCCACTAAAGTTTGAGGATGGTGAAATAGTTTTCCAGAGTCCTACTGGCTGTCGGCCAAGTTGGGATCAAAATAAACTATAATGAAACAATTAAGAATTTGATTGTTTTAACAATTTTTTTTTTGTTTCCCTTAATCTAAAGTTGCAGACAGCTCTGTGAGTGTCCGGACAAATGAGGATCAGGGAGAGAGGAAAGTGAAATGGGAGAATGAGAAGGTGGTGGCTGAAAGCTTTCTTTGGTTTGTGAGTTGAGCTCATTAGGCTTTTATTTCAAAGTAAAAATGAAAGAAAGTATTGGCATATAGGCTCGAAGGGAAAGGAATGTAACTCTTTATCATATTCTTGTAAGTAGGATAGGACAAGAGGCATTGGGCAGAACTGATACACACAAAGTTCCACCTGAAGGTGAGGAAGAACTTCTTTCCTGTGCAGGTGACCAAGCACTGGAACAGATTGCCCAGAGAGGTTTTGGAGTCTCCCTCACCAGAGATATTCAAGAACTGTCTGGGCACAATCCTGTGCCATATGCTCTGGGATGACCCTGCTTGAGCAGGGAGGTTGGACCTGATGACCACGGTGGTCCCTTCAACCTGACCCATTCTGTGATTCTGTGATGTTAATTGTGTTTCTAATGCAAAATAGCAATGTTTTCTCTAGATAGGATTTAGCTCTTAAGATAATTTGAATCTCCTATAAGATAAAACAATTCAACTGCCTAGTAATGTGATAGATATAATTATTCCCTTGCTTATGATGTTTTAGGAAAGTCTAAGGAATTTTGTCCTGTAAAGAGGCATTTAAATTACTCTGACTTCTGGTTTCATTTAAAGTATCATTAGAAAGTTGGATATTGATATATATATATATGTATCACCAGATTGCAGTGTGATAGAGTTAATAGAGACAATATTTACCAGGGGTATGTCTGCAATCTAAAATCAGGAAAAAGCCAGTACTATGAATAAAAGACTGGTTTTATAGGTTGCTGTATGTATTTGAAAAAATGAACTGTTAGATGCAATAGGAAAGCTTGAACTTTCTCATTGAAGAACTGTCACCTGGACACATGATAAACCAAGGGAGAAAAGTTGAGTGTGTTCAGAAACATTAGACTTTTTTACATGTGTCTGTCCTTCGCTGCTGCCAGAATTGGGTGACTGGCATAGGTGGACTCAGCAATTTTTCATTGCCCTCTTTGCTGAGCTTTTGAGACTCAGTGCTGCAACTTGCATGCTAAGGAATTGAACTAAAAATTGTATAAATACATAATTGTTAAAAAAATCGCTCCAAATACTGCTGTGAGTATATACACATTTTTCAGCTACCTGATTTCAGTGTATTACCTCACCTGTCCATTTTTTTTTTGGTCAAAAAATAGTGCAAGCCCTCAGAGTGGTCCAGAGAGAGTGAATGGACCTGATCTAGACTTCATGGAAGAGATAGAAGAACTGGCAAAGGAATTTATTGATACTACAGAGAAAGCCATGGCCCTAGAAAAGCTATGGGAGGAGAACTCAAAGCTCTCAGGTAAGCTGCAATCTTTCTAAAAATGAATTTCTTTGCCTGTAGGGTAGTGATAGCCATCAAACAGAAGAATAGTTTGATCTTAAAAATAAAATCAGGCAACTAAAATTTTAGCTGATCTGAAAAAAACCACTTTTATGATTACTAACACTATGGTCATCAAAATTATCAGAAAAAGAGTTAGCTTTTTAAAACTGTTCCCTTGTATTCTTGAGAGTTAAGAAAACACTGAGAGGAAAGCTTAAAAGACAAGCATTATAATCAGAGTACAAGGTTACTTGGTCTATCATGCATTCAAAAGTAGCTTATGAGGATTTAGCTCTCCCTCCCCATGTTTTTCTGTTGTGCTGAAGAGTATAGGAATGGAAAACGAGAGTAGCTCACACCTGGTGACCTTAGGTGACCTTCAGTCTTGCCCAGAAAGGGTGAGACAGGAAATAGTGCCATCTGGGTCTCCTGTTCCATTTCCACCCACATTGCACAGCCTTGTTTCTGTAGCACGGGGACACTGAAGTCCTCCCACTACCCTGCGCTTCTGGCTGCATTTTCAAGCAGAAAGGTTTAGGTGAAATGGTAGTTTTTGTAACTGGCTGTCTGGCAGTTAGGACATTCTTTTAGTGTTGATATGATGGTTTTTCCCCACTAAAAACTGAACAATGTGCAATTTCTTTTAAATTATTTTTGTGATTACAGTAAAAATATTGAGAAACAGAGAAAATCAAATGTACCACTATCTTTGGGATATTAGTTGCTTCACGTGCCTTTACTTTTCTAGAAACATCCTTTGTACACTGCTTGCTCTTGCTTATAATATTGATTCTTCTAAAATTAATAGTACTTCTCTTTAAAGAAAAATATTTAATTTTACAGGATTCCAAAACATCACCACTTTTCTTACTGTAAGTATTTTTAAGAGTCTATTTCTAGATTACAGTTCTGGGGTTTGAGGCATCTTGATTAGAATGGTTAGAAATTTGTATCCTGTCGAGGTTAAGTAAACTATCTTAATTAAAAAAAAAAAAAATGTTTGAAGGAAAAAAATAATGTCTCGTAAATTTCATACATGTTCAGTGGTTTCCAGAGTCCTTATTTAAACCAGGGTTTAAATAGTTTTTCTAGGTTGTTAGTAGCTAAAATCCACTCCAAAATATTTGAAGAATGTTTGTTTATTAGGTGCAATTTAAAAGTGCATCTGCCACATGTATTTTTTCCATATTTGATTGATTTTTGCTGCTACTTCATGAAACCTAGATTTCCAGTTTATAACTTGAAATTAGATGGCACTTTTATACTAACATTTTTTAATTGCTTATAAGATCATTGATTGAAAGGAGCCATATCAATATGAAATTTCATTTCCGAAGTGAAATATTGAATAGAAATAATATATTTCTCAACATTAAGAAAATATTTAGTTGACAGTAGCTGATCCTTATTAGTAACAGGGTTTGTATACACAAGCTTTTTCTTGTATAAACCATGCCATGTCACCTTAACGCAAAAAAGCCCTAGTGAAACATTAATTTAGAGTAGCAAAGAATGCATAATAAACAGTGAGATAAATCCTTTTTTGCATAGGCATCATATTATGTAGTCCAATGAAAGAAGTTGTTTTCTCCAAGGCAGTTCATCTTTAAAGAGCCATTCCTATAAATTATTATTTTTTGAGACTCCCACAGACCCTGCAAGTCTGTGCGGCAAGGGTGACATGGCCTGGGACAGCCCCTAGTCTTTATAACCTAGACTTAGAAATTCATTGTGGAGCTAAGGAGTTTCCTGTGCTTGAAATCTCAAAAGATAATTCTTCCCTTGGGAAAGGGTTCCACTTCTGAGCAGAGAGAGATTCCTTAGCTTTTCTTCCAGCTCCTTTTCTCCATCAGAGCAGAGAGACTTATCAGAAACAAAGCTTCCATAAGTTCAAAATACCACCAAAATAATGTGGTATATTACCAAATCTAGAGGTATGTTTCTACTTTGGAAAAACATTTTGAATGGTTTAAAGTTCAGAAGAGCCAGGGAAATAACAGGCACTTGCTTGCTTTTTTTTTTTCTTTTCCTGTTAATGGAAGTGTTGCATGTATTTTTTTTTTTCCACATAAAGATGGATTTGAATGAAGCAGAAAAAATTATTTCTAGAGCAGAAAATCTGTACAAGCAACCATATTTCTGGAACCTGCTGCATTCACTCCCTCATCTTGAACTGAACAGCTTTTATACAGAAGATGAGTTAGCTACTATAACGCACTTCCTAAAAGTTATTCAAAAGTAAGTACTTTCACATTCTTGGAAGTGCTCTGTTTTAAAATTTTATCTGCAATTCTTGTTCTTCTCACTGGCTACTTAATAAAATAAGCATCCTTAACACAGTGTAAAGAGGCTAAAATTTTCATCTTTTTAGCAGATTGTGCTTTTATAAAACTGTGTTAGGAGTTTTTCACCCACACTTTTTCCTTTATAACTGTGTTTTTCATCTCTGCCAAACTCCACAGAGATGCCCTAGGAGTCTTTGAAAAGCATCTTCATGTTACCAGTGCCTGGAATTTCCCCATCATATAATATGGCTTTGAACTTTGTAATGTACTTTGGGAGTCTTTGAAAGACAGAACATGTACATATGAGTACAAGAAGGCAACAGTTTTGATCCTAATCAGATCCAAATGTATGTAGCCCTTGATCAATATCAGGAAAATTACTCAATTTTGTTTCTTAAGCCTATTGCTATCAGAATAGCTTTAGCTGTTTTCTTGCAAGAAATGAAGCAGTAAGAAAAAAACCCCAGAGACTGTATTCTGGATCAGGTAGAGGACAGCTGGATTCAGAGGAAGATGTAGAATTAAAACATAGACCAAGATACATATCTACAGGAATTTTCAGTAAAATAAGGTAATCGTTAGGTAAAAGTCAGAAATGTATTTGCCAGAGCAGGCAGTTTGTTGTAATATGTTGATAGGTAATTGTCATTGTAGTCAAATGACATAGTCATACAGCTAGAGAAGGCCTCTGAACCTGGCTACCTGTGCAAGACTAGCCATGTACCTCACCAGCCTAAGCCCATGGGGAAGCAGGGGTACAAAGACCATGAATGAGAAATTACTGTGCTGTTCTGCCATCCTTTATCATCCCACAGTCTTTTTTTCTAATTAAAAAAAAAACCCAGAGCAAAGAAAAACAACAAAAATTGCTCCCCACCCAGATAAGAAGGATATGATGACATAACTTTTTTTCAAACTGGGATATAAACATCTTTTACAATATGTGGATTGCACCTATGCTGGTGCTGTTTTTTAAAAAATATATTTATTTTTCCCTTATGTCTGAGTAATTTGTAACCTTATTCCAGCTTGTTCTCTGAGTTATTAACAGAAAATGACATCAGCTGTGCTTGTATCTTCAAAGCAGGATTCTTTTCTGGAAGGTTTGCAAACTCTCAGCGTCTGATTATTTGTGAGGTAAAACAGGAACCTGATCATAAGTTTATGGTTATTTTTTTCTTCAGCAGCAGTAAGCACAGACAGCAGTAACCACTGGCTGCTGTGCTGGGTGAAGTCATGAATCTGCAATCAATCAGCAGCAATTTCTCTGTTCTGAGCCTATAGCATGGACAGAGTGACAAGGGGACAAAAGTGGAGGATGTCCATGGTTGTGGTGTTTATCTTCCCATGTAACTGCTAGGCATTCTGAGACCCTGGTTCCAGGAAGCATCTATCAGTTGATGAAAAGTAGGGAATGAATTCTTGGTTTTGTGCTGCTTACATGGACAACTTTTGCTTCACTTAAACTATTTTTAGGTGGATCCATGGGTCTTTATGCTTTCCTTTTGTTTTCTCCCTGTCCTGTGGGAAAAGGGAGTGAAGGAGCAGCTGTGTACGTGCTTGGCTGCCAGCTGGGGTCAACCCACAAGTGATTGATAGGAGACTCAGATGTTTACATAAGAGCTTTGCTGTTTTCATTTGTTTGGGCTTTTTAAAAGGTTTCTGTGCCCTTCAGTGACCAAATTTCCATCATTAATGCAATTTGGCAAGCAAACCACAAAGCTAAATGTTTGTTTCTTGACTAGTTTCATATTACTGTACTACATTCTAGAGGTCGTATCAAAAGCAGAATTTAGCCAGCAGAAAGTTTCTAAATTTACATCTCCTGCTTTCTGGTCTGTACCAGGCTTGCTGTGTCTTTAACAGGTACTTGACAGAGACATTTCACGTCTGTGTGACTGGCTTTGGGTTTTGGTGGTTGGTTTTTTTTTTTTTCTTCTTTTCATGAATGTTGGAGGCTGATGATCCATTCTGGAAAACTGCATTCTTATTTACATTATAAGAAAGGATTACTCTGAAGGAAATAACTGGTAAATTTGGCATAAAATTTAAGTAGTAAGTATCAGCTACATTAACAGAGAATTTTTTTTCACAGCTAAGGTGACTGAGACTTGTAAGAAATTCAGTGGATATATTTTTATCCATGCATCCTGTAATGTACTTTTTTTAACTTCTTGGGAGAATAAGTATTTTGTTGCTTTAAAAATATTTTTTCCTGTAGACTGACTAAAAGTAAAAGTCAAAGTAAAATATAGGTATTCTGTGTTAATCCTGCCTTCTTGTGGGGATAACAGAGAATGTTTGTGATAGTTTTCCTCTTATTTTTTCATTTTTCCTCACCTATTTTTTNTTTTTTTTTTTTTTTAAGAGGATATTGGTCCTCTCAAGAGACATTTCCTTAATCGAAACTGACTGACACTCTAACTGTAAAATCTTAATTTGTGTTTTGTTCATCTATACTCTAATTTGATAAAACATCAGTTTTGCAACAGTAAAAAGTGTTTTTTTATTCAGTTGCTTGGAGGTTGTCTCTTTCCAGCAAGTCCTTTCAGGTTTTTTGGGTGTATAGAGACCTTGATTTTTGTTGTCTTTTTAATTTTCAGTACCTTAGCATCATTGAAGGATTTATCTATGATGCCACTGGGCCAAAGTTTCTATGAAGTGGTGAAAATGGCACTGAATTTGACTGCTACTTCAGTACAGGATAGGAGCTTAGAAGGTAAGAAATTTGCTTCAGATTTTTTCTGAAGTACCTCATTAACATGCTGGAAATATATGACAGTAACTGTTGGGCCTTCTGCTAAGTTCCTGATGTCCAGGGACTGAACTACATTGCTGTAGTACTGACTCAGTTCTTTACTGATCTGCATTTTAAATACTAATATTTATAACTAAAATTTATCAGACTCCAGCAACTATCAGGTAAACAAAGCACACTGGTCTAATACACAGTGTTTGGAATGGTTTTTCAGCAATGAATTTTGGAGAGAGACTAAATCAATACAAAGGACAATTTCTTCCATTTGATAGAAAGAGAGCATTTTGTTTTGGATATGCATGTTAAGCAATATGATTGGTTTACTTTAAGCTTCATTGTTCTGTTCTCATAAATTCTTCTCTCAGCTGGAGGGTTATATTTCTTCATCTGATGCTTCTCTATGGAAGATGAGTTCAATTGGTGAAGGTAGGCTGGCCCCAGGAAAACTCCTCAAGAAAAGGTCAGGAGCAAGTTTCATAGGCAAACTGAAGCACAAAATATACAGGTGCAGCTGTCTCCTGGGATGGAAGTCAAGCTAAGAGTAATGCACAGTCTAAATCCCACTGCACCTGCCAAAATGAAGGCTGATGTGGGACAAAGGTGATGTGCTGAAGCCCTTGCTCAGAGGACGAACTTGAATTCACCAGAACTCCTGGTATTCTCTTGTTGCTCCCATTGACAGTAATGATTCACATCCAGTCCATACACACACATCTGTACACTTCAGAAGGGCACCCTGCTGAGTTTGCTGGCAATCACTATGAAGGGGCATCCCACCAGCATCATATCAACTGCTGAAATGCCATCAGATTAACTGAATTTACTGCTAGTGCAATCATGGGTTTCATCCTAAGTAAATTTGTGTTCAGGTATGCACATCCTGCTGTTTCCGAAAAAGCTGGGAACATGGGACTTGGATCTCAACAGGTATGAACCACCAAGAAATAACATGAATAAAATGAATGAATCACATAAACAAAAGATTTCATTTTTTTCAGGTTTTCAATACAATCTTTCTTTTGGGGATGTTTTGTGGAATCCACTTGCTGTGAAAGCAGAACTTGAATCCAGGTTTGGTTTTGATGGCCCTCATGCTGAGAAGCTGCTAAGTTATACAGCACAATTAACAGAGGTAAATCAGCTGAAAATTTCAGTGTCCTTCTATTTAATATTTTTTTAATTTGTACCCAGAAGGGATTTTACTGTGTTAGTGAAGCTTAGATTTGTGAAGCAGCTACAAAGTTGTTAAATATTCTGGTTTCATTCCCAACCAAAGACCTTTAGTTTCAGCTGAAATCTCTGCACTGATAGGTCTAGTCGTGTACACTAATGAATTTACGCTTCTCTGAAGACACAACTATGTATGGTAGAGCCCTGAGTTTATTATCTAATCCTGTAGAGAATTCTGAGGATTGTTCCACCAAGCTTTTAAACTAAACCCTTGATTTGAGTCTGCCAGAATTAGCTTGCCTGGTAGCATTTTTCATCTGGTTTGCTGACAAAGAATACCTATCTCTTCTGTGTGTAAATTAAGGCACACCAAGAGTCTTTTCTTCTCAGTTGTGCAGTCTTGATACGAGTATACCAGATGAACTGTCTCAGTGGTGTTTATTCAAATATCCTGGTGATGCATCACATTTAGAAGAAAATATCTTTCTTCAGATAGGGCTTTCTAACTTATCCTCTAGACCAAAGTGGTCTGTTGAGGTGATCTGATTTGAACTGCAGAAAACTGGAAATGTCTTTTGAATTTCTACTTAAGTCCACAGTTTCTTTAATGTTGGTATTTATGTGAAATTACCTGTTTTGTTCTTAGCAGAGCAGAACAGTTTAGAGTTAGAAAAGCTCTTTGTAAAATAGCAGATTTAAAAAAACAGATAAATTATAAAAACCCCTTGGGTGTTGAACGGCCTTTTAATGAAATATCATTACCCTTTTTGATCAACTGAACTGAATTCAGCTGCAGCTTGTTAGCTATTGTTGACTGTGGAATACCAGGCTACTCACTTGCTCACTATTTAAGCTAATATCGCAATATTTAATGCTTGTGTTAGAACATTGAAGACCATTAAAGATTATGAAAGTAAATATGTAGGCCTCAATAATGTTTCTTTGAACACTTCAATTCTGTATCTAATGCCCCATTTTGTTTGGTGTCAAAACATCTGCAAAACTTTTTATAAATTCTCTGGTCCAAGAAGAAAGGACCAAGGATGTAAAGTATCTCAGAAAAGCAATAACAGAATTAAAATGTGTGGAATTATTTTTGTAAGCTTTAATAATATTTATAGGCTTGGGACTATTTAATCTTTCAACACAGAATTTAAAAATTATTCTATGAGGAAAAATTCCTTTCTCTTGGCCACTCTTTTGAAACCCACCAACCTCAATTTAAAACTAATCTGCTGCATGTAATCACTGGTTGAGTTGTGTCATTGTACTAAGTGCTTTTTATATCAGTAGTTTTTATACTCGTGAAGTTGTTTCAAGATAGTTATTCTGCTGTAGAGGTACTGTATCATAGTCAGGTTAGTTCAGCACCAGCCTGCAAGTTTCTGTAGAAGTAGCAACACTAGTGTAGCTGCAAGGTGCAAATTCCTTGCATACACAGATCTCATCCTTCTGCCTGCTGTATGAGCACCTTGATTGGGCCACTGGTATTTTATACAGCAACCTGCATGTGGAGTACTTTGAATTATGTGCCCTGGAATATCAGGCTGGATTAAATGGGCTTTGTTCTCACTGAAGAGGCTACATGTTATTCTTATTTTCAGTAGATAAGTAAGTTGATAGGAGAAATAACACTCAGCAGCTCTCGAAATAATAATAATTCCCTTGTGTCCTTGCCAGATTCCCACAGGAGAGACACTGGAGCAGTTTGTGTGTTCTGCTCTGGCTGTTGTGCCAGAAGATGAAGCAAACAAAGAGAATAATGGAGAGGGCTGTAATTCTGCACGGCATGAGGCCAAACTGTATCTTGTTCATGCTGTCAGCAAGTTCAGACTCTATGCACGGGTAACTTTAATAAATTAATAGATTGAATTCCTAGTTTTTGCTTGGGAGTTGTCAGCAGTAACTCAGTTAAAATCTATGAAATTTTACTTTCATGAACTTTCTTGCTAATAAGATTAAATAATCCTTATAAAGAATCATTACAGTAGAAGTATAATCTATCATCATGTGTCCATTTAATCAGGTTTTCTCATTAATGGAGATTCAAATTTGAAATCTAATAGGGAATGTAATAAAATATACTGCAATGTGGAGACCTGTCAGAAGAAAAACCCATTTACTGTCCCACCTGAGACTGAATGTTGAGCAAAACTGAAAGGTCACTAGAGGCCTCCACTGATATAGTATATAATTATTTTTTATTCTTCTTCACTGTCTCTCTTTTTATTCTTCTCCACTGGCAATAGTGGCTGAAGCAGGATAAAAATACACCTCCAGTATAGGATCTTAAAATTCTGATCTGACAGAATAACTTGGCATGCATTCTCTATAATGAAATATATGTAGTTGCATGGACAAAAAAATAAAAAATTCAGATGTTTCATAAGAAAAACACCTAGCTGCCTTATCACTGGTATTTGTTTTTATACTGAAATATGGTGTTTTTCTCCATTATAAAAGGAGAATCATGTGTCAAGCTGCTTGGAAGATGCTTGTAATATTATCAAAAGAAAACATGTAGAGCTTCCTGTGTATTTCCTCAAAAATGTAATCTTTGATAAGGTTTCCCTGCTGTATGATGGTGTATGAAGTAGGAGGTAATAATTTAATGTGATTGCCAAAACTAATGCACTAATTTCTATGTAGGAAAATCCAGTAATAATTTCAGCCATGATTTTAAAACTCTTAGCAAGAGTTGATGTTCTTATTATGGGAATCTGAAATACTGTAAGCTGCTGGTCACTGTGAATTTTCTCAGTGAACAAAATATCTCTTAGAGTAAATCTGTTATATTCACTTGGCATTAAAAAGAAAAGTAATGGTGGAGGAAAAGAGAGCAGTCAGTAGTTTTGGCCAGGCCTTGGTATGCTTTTTTCTGGGCTACACAATGGGAGCATGCAGGCTCCTTCGCGAGCTCTGTGATGGCACTCCAAAAATGTTAAGGCTGCTATCTTCCATTGTTTTGCCAGTGCAGGTAGAAGTCTGGTAAGGGAAGCCTGAGTAACTGGCTGTGGAAGCCAACTTTTAGGTGATTTCAGTCTCAGGCCATCTTGTTACCATTCCTGGGTCTTTGAGCAAGGTCTGCTCCACATGGGATGTCAGTTGTCTGTATATTGTAGCATGTTACATTTCCAGCCTGCAGATCAGTCAAAACTGTATTGAAAATCAGCCTTAGTCACATCAGTCATTTCGGAGTCTAGAGAGGTTGTTAGGGAGAAATTTTGGTATCATCGTTGATAGTGTGGATTTTTTTAAAGACAAACAAATTCTGTGTACTTTCTAAATAAGAAAGCTTTGCTTCTCTAATGAGGTGTTCTGTTTTGCATTCAATCTACTAGATACTTGAGCAATGGCTCGGCAGGAGCACTCTCTCTCAGAATCTCCTTTTGGAACTTGGAAGAATCATGGCTGATTTAACGTCTCAGTTTCTAGATGATAGGGAAGCCAGGAAACTTTTTTCAGAGATAAATACCCTGATGCAGCAATGGAATGAGAAATCAGATGCCTATTTTTCAGGAGGATATGTTTCATCTCAAGATTGGTAAGTAATACTTATCTTTCTGCAACTCATCCTATAAACTTAGATAAACCTGAATATTCATTTTCACTTTGCATTTAATTGATTTCTGATTTTTGTCTGTTTTGTGATTTTATTTTTCGTTCTGTAGTTCACAACCTCGTATACAGTCAAATAATTGTGCTGATGCTTATACCTTTTGGAAAAGAAATTAGGTCTGTGCTTCAGAGTGTAGCTACTTACAGGTTCAGCAGAGGATGTAGCTACTACATGATCAGGACTCTCAGGAATCAGCAGCTGTGGATAATTGGCATTTTGAACTAGGACATGAATTCTTTATCTTGTTGTGCAAACAAAGTTTAATTCCCACAAGTCATTGGTGTGACTCAGTAAAATTTCTCATGAATAACAAGTCCAGTGCACGTGAAATATTTAAAATTTTTATTGTAGAAGTCAAACTGAGTTGTAAAGGAGATCTTGTAACAGAAACCTACAGCAACAGCATATGGAAAACAGAATTTTAAACACAGAATTAGTTGTACATATGTAGTTCGCAATCTCATCTAGGGCACTGTGACTCTATGATTTCTTTTGATGTTTTTGAACTTTTCTTCCAGTTTCAAGTTTTCTGTTTGGTTTATCACTTAATGCAAATGTAAACAGTATATATGAAGATGTGGCTGTAAGTCCCGTACTTTTTCAGAGTGGTATGTTTTATCAAGCTGTTCAAATCTTCCTGATCTGGAAGGTTCTACAGAGTACCTAAATTGTACATAAAGGGAGTTAATATTTGTCAGAGTTGGCAGAGCCTCAAGAAGGGTTATTACAGAGCACAGGAACTGATACGTCCCTGTTTTTAACTGCATTGCTTCCAGGAGTTATAGTATTGGCCTCAGTTTCACATTTCTTGTAATTAATTGTTAATATCAAACACTATAACTGGAGGAGATATGATTCATGTACACAAATCAACATCTGAGGATAAATCTGAAAGATACAACCCATTACCTACTGGTAAGAGAGAGATTGCAGCCATGTTGTTCAGCAACTTAGTAGTGTGTTTTGAAATTTGGTTCTTATTTATAAAAGGAAACTGCTGTGCTGCTGCAGTTGTAAGAAACTACAAACTATTTTTTTAGGAGTTTTACCTTTTTGTGTGCAGTACATAATGTTTTTGTGTTTTACCTCTGTTCCTTGCAGAGTCTGGAGAGAGAGAAATTATATTTAAGGAGAAGATATTTTCAACTTGATGCCTTTGCATTCAAAGGTTCTTTTTTCCATGCACCTCCTCTTGACGAATCTTGCAGATCTAGTAATTGTTTTTTCTTTTGATAAATAGTATTGACACAATAGAAACATCAGTTGTTGCGTTCCAATTGTCACTATGATTTCATGATTTTTTAGATATTAAAAAGCAATGTTTAGCTATCAGGCAGTCAACTGGGACATTTTAGCTTTCAATAATTATGAGAAAACAAAAAATTCTTTAGAATTCATAGGAAATCAGAGGTTTTGATCAATTTTATTGATACATTCCTGTCTATAAAATAATTGGTATCTGGAACATAAAATCTTTGTTCTTTTCAGCAGCTGAAAATGTGGTGTACTCAAACGTGTTTGACTCTTTGTGGCTTACAAGCTTGATTATAAGTACTGATAAATGCACAGTTCTTTAACTTTGCTGTCTGTATTCAGGCTTTGATTTGAATGAGGTTGTGACTTTTCAGTGGGGTTTTTTCACATTTTTTGAAAGTCAAAGCAATTATCAATTTGTGCTAATTCAGATTTTGTGGTAATTAATTTGTGTCTGCTATGAAATTATATTTGTAATTTCCTTGAATTAAGTAAATAAACCCAGATTCTAAAATTGTATAGTATATATTCAACAAATTCTTGTCTGCCTACTAGGTAACTAACAAGAAAAAACTTATGATTAATTTTTCAGGATTTTGGCACCTTTCAAAAAGTTTTTGAAGACAGAAGAAAACATAAGGATTTCTGGTGAAGAGAAAATGGATCATCTTTTTCATCTTGTAGAAGTTGTAGAAGAAATTATAATGTTTGATTTCTCAGTTTCTTCAAACAAATCTCTAATTGAAAATGCCTTGAATAATGCAATTACATGGATAAAAAATTTTGCTGAGAGGGAGGAATCTGCTACCAATTTCTCACTTGCAGTTTCTGAGCTCCTCAATGAGCTACAAAAAAATTTCCACCCTTTTCCAAGGTTTTGGACAAAAAAGAAGACAGAAATTTTCTGGCATATTGTGGAAATTTTATTGCATGAACTTGATTCTAGGATTTCTCACTTGAGTCAAACAGAAGAGGAAGAGGTAATTAACACTGTATCTAGAATTTTATCTTCTGTTACAGAAAATAAAATCTATAGTGTAAGTATGGTGTTGCTTGAAAGTATCCTGACTGATTGGCCAGATTTAAATATTACTGCTTTGAACAATTTAAAACACTTAAGTCGACACTTCCAAAGAAATCTCTATGAAGTTGGATCATTGTCTGGTAATCATGTCAATGTGTCTTTTAGCACAATTCCTGGAGTGAGTAATACCTCCTCTTTATTTCTCTCAAATGCAACTTTTATGTATAAGGTACAAGAATTAGGAGAAATTGTGCACGATTTCCTCAGAAATATCCAAAAATTAAACAGTACTAGTGTGGCCTTACTTGTTCCAAAAATTTTCTCTCTGTACCAGGATAATGATCTGGTTTTAAATATTAAGAGCAATAATACGCTGTTAAAACTTCTCTATGAGATTTCAAAAAGTATGTCATCTTTTCAAGTATGGCATGACCTGCAAAATAAGGAACTAGTTTTTGATTTTCTATTTGAAACTTTTGATCTTCTCTGGAACCTCACCAGTAAGTCTCTCTGTGAAAAGTTACTATTGATTTACAACTACACAGAGTTTCAGGCACAGTTTCTTGCACAGAATGGAAAAAAAGAGATAAAAGTTGTCTATGAGACTCTGAGCAGCCTTAAAACTTTATTTATGGATGAAGAGCTCCAAACAGCTGTCTTATGTTATTTGGAAGAGTTTCTTGATCTGTCTCCAGAATGCCTGGTAAATAATGAGTGCACTGATTTTTATCTAGCAAACATGACTTCTATAGAGCATTCAGCAGAGGTTTATGACTTACTTCTGCTTCCATTGGACAGTGTCCTGTCTAACGTAACAAACTGGGGAGATAAGGTAAGTGTGCCATCTGCTTTGCACTGCACTTTTACATGGCTTCAAACGTGGACAGAGATTTTTGAAGAAGCATCGAATGTCTTAAATTTGAATTCAACCTGTTTTGTCTGTCTAAGAAATGATTTGGCATATCTCTCTGAAAACCTTTTAAATTCAACTCATGATGAACTGTGCAATAATACAGCTATGGCTATTGTTGAAGCTACAAGAGCAGCAATGAAGGTATTAAAAGCTGTATTTCAAGAACGTGACAATTTAAATGACTTGAAAGATTTTGACGTTTTCCTTGCTAATCTTCAAAGTGTAATTAATGCATTTGATGTCACAAACTTACTTAAAGATAGCAGTTTTGAAAGTGTTTTAGGGACAATGGGAGTAATGATAACTGAATTGCAGAGGTCTATACTGAGGATTGTTAATGAAGAGTTTTTGAATTCTTGGCTTGATGCTTTCATCTCAGGAGGATCTGAGGGAGAAGATAAGGGTGCTGGTATATTTTCCATTGGAAATTCCCTTTCTACTATTCTCAAGCTCTCCCAAAAGGAATTTGAAATTATTCTTACTGAGATAAATGACACATCTGCTTTTTTAAAAAGTGTACCTCAAGACAAATATATGATTTGTATCAGCATTTTCCAGAATCTTACCAAACTAATTTTGGACAATACTCTAAAAGACATGAGATACTTGCAAACAAATTTTTCAACTCATCTTAACCCCTTTCTAAACTTTTATAGTACAATGGATGAAGCAGAGGACTGTAACACATGGATACAGGGATTAAGTAATCTCACTGAAAAATATAAACCACCTTCCCACCTGGAAAGTGCAAAACATATTTTATTTCTTCTGCAATCTCTGGGAAATGCTGAGACAGATGCTAAGCTAATAAATGTGATGGATTTTATTAGTTTGGTTTTTAATTTGACAATCCCTGAATGTTTCCTAGGTGGTTCTGATGTGATTTGTGTAAATGTTTATTTTAATATCATAGCAGAAACTTTAAAATTTATTCTCCCTGAATTTTATGTAAAAGATGACATTAGTGTGCTTGAACTTATTTTTAAACTTTTAAATAATTCTGGAGAGCAAATGCAAACGGTTGTCAGTGATTTAGTTGAGAACTCATTGTACGTGTCAAATAAGACCCATTTTAGTCAGTCAATCCATGGTTTTAACAGGACTTCAAAAATGGTCCTTAATCCTTTTCACCACATTCATCTTTTATCAGTGGAACTTTTGTCAGAAATTCAAAGTCTACTGACAAGTAAAACATTTGAAGTCCAAGAAAACAGCTCCTCTCATTTAGACAATGAGATTGAACCTTTCTTGCATGGGAAAAATATCAGTTTGCTTATGGAGTTCTTTCAAGATATGATTAGAAAACTTGACTCAAGGTTGCAGAGTGAACACAAAACATTTCCTCAGAAACTGATAGAAACAGCAGGTCTGAATATTGAACTGGTAAGGAAGGCACTTGAAATTTTCAAGACTCCTGAAAATTTTACTGTCTTTCCATTAACAGACAAAAAGGAGTTTCTAAAGCATATGGTTGCCTTGGTGCAAAACATGAGAAATGTGGATGTTGAGTTTTTGATAAGTAGATTCAAACAGGTGCAGGAGAACCTAGAAAATTTCTTTAAAAATGTCAAACTTTTTTCTACTGAGAACTCTGAATTAGGTGCTTTAATAGACTGGTGGGATGCATTTGAGAACGTTTCGCGTTATTGGAACCTGACTGGTGTACGGCAAATAACACAGCTTTTTGAACAAGATGAGCTCTACAATATAAAAGATGTATTCAACCTCCTCTTTGATGTCATCAGCCTTACAGAAAGGTTGGCTCATGGAAACCTTACAGAAGCACTAACTGAAATATATGCTTTCATACTGACTCAAGAAGAAAAAATGCCAATGTTTACTGATGAGGAGTTCTCTAATCAAGTAGAAAATCTTCTAACGTTACTGGAGATATTAGAAGACATCTCTGATGAACCTGGAGAAGAGGCCTCTCTTTGTTTTTCTGTAGCATTCTGTTGGACACTCACAACAGCAATGCCTCAGAGTGATCCCACTGTTATACCTTGTGACTTTGTACATAGCAATTCTAGTCTTCATTACGATGCAGTCATTGAAGTCATTAAGGAGCTTAAACTCATCACTCTGGACAGTTTGGATTGCTCTATGGAAGACTTTCAGATGAGTATCACTCGCAATCTGACTTGCTTTTTTCGTCAGATCAAAGAATGGAACTCTATTCTTTTGAAGGTTTCTGAGCTCCATCACATGAACAGTTCAATTCTCAAAGAGCTACTGGATTTTTGGAATGAGCTATCCCTTTATGCTGTGCCACTGCAGGTAAATAATACACATGCAATCAATTGTTCCTCCACATCAAAGAGCCAAATGGCTTTACAAATTGTAGAAGCACTGAGCAGCATTTCATTGTCAGAAATGGAGATGGCCAAAAGTCTTCTTGAGCAGCTGGATGATCTTTATGGTGGGCTAAGTTGGAACAAACAGTCAAGAACATCACTTAAGAGCATTCTTACTAATGTGAAGAATATGACCAGTGAAGTTTCTCGACTCCTGAATACCGAAGCTGTCCGTTCCTTTCTTTCTGTAATTCAGCCTTTAATGACGCTGTCATCTGTTGGAAACCAGACACACTCGATGCTTAAGACAATAGCAGCTTTAAGTGGGAACATCAATATATCTGACAACTTTGAGAACTTCTGGTTTCCTGTAGTTACAAGCATAGAAAATTTATTGGTGAATTTTAGTGTTAGACACTTACTTGTGGTGATAGATCAAGAGTATCAATTACTAAAGTTTGCTACTGGACAGTCCTCTTCAATGGCTCTTGATGTTTTACTAGAGCAGTTTAAGACATCACCTGTAGATGCTATATCAAGAAATTTTGAAGATATACAAGACATTGTGAAGAGCATTCTCTGCGAGTGTAACAGCAAACACGATTCTAAAATACTGCATGCTCTGATTCTCCTTATGACCAATGAAAGTTCTTCAAATGACCTACTTCTGGCTGTCAAAGATATTATTGAATTTCTGGAGCTATTTCAAAATAAGTCTAAGAAGGACTACACTGATATGTTGTTGGGTGACAGTCATCTTAGCAGAGAGAAATTGAATAATACTCACATTGCTATTTCAGTTTTGCCAAACAGCCTCCTTCATATAATTGCTGATCTTGATGTTGTAGAAGAAGCTTTGCATACAAACAATACTGAGCTTCATATGGCTGACTTTATTGATTCATTTATTTATAATGCACCATATAGAGAAATTTCTACTCAGTCCCAAAACAGAACTCTGGAGATCATGCAAGAGATTTTGCAAGTAATATTTCAGACTACTGCAGAACATGACAGCAATAAAATAAAAGTCTTACTAATGAACTTGCATGAGGATATAATGGCAGAAATGAGGTGAGTGTTTTCCATTTACTCATTTTGGGAAGTGTGTTGACAATGACAGAAAGGCTCTCTGTTTATGAACAGCTCAATCAAAACTTTTATTAAGTTAATTACTGTTTCATTTCAGGTTTGTTCCAACTTACGTTGCTCTGACCAGCCATGTTTGCTATCAGAATACATTGTGTGGACCAGATTATTGATGTGTTTAGTCATATATATTGATACTTGAATTGGTTGCTTTGGAACTATTATAGAAACAGTTATATGAAGATACTTGTCTTTTAAAATCCTTGCAGGTCTGAACAATGAACTCCTACTAATTGATGGGCAACAGTCATTTTTGCCCGTGGAGCTAAATGTTAAGGAATGCTTGGGACTAATTCTTTCTGGCATGTGTGGGATTTGTTTTTTCTATATCCAAATATAGCTATACAAAATTTCTTTAACTTAAATTTGTTGATGTCTTATTTTATGGCTATTGTGTTAAGTTGTTCAGGTTAACAAATGCAGTTTCTGAAGGAATCTTAAGCCTAAAATAATTTTTGCCTGATTACTCAGATTAGATGTAATCCAGCAGCAGAGGAAGATGCTTCAGGAAAATGTTTACTAATGGTTTACTTAATGAAACAGCTGCTAGACTGGAGTGGCTGCCTTTAAACAATATTGAATGAGCCCAAAAACTGTTTGCTCCAAACAACTCTAGGGTATCTCGCTGGTGGAGCTACTGGTCCTACTGACATAAACCAGCTGAGAAATGGCCTTGTGAAGTTCATGCTCTGATGTGGTATTTTGACCTTTATGATTAATTTTATGCAAATACATGAAAGCATTGTCCATTAGGATCACGTATCCACCTAATCTGTTGAAAAATATCAAAAGGAAATACTAGAAAAGTGGTTTATTTTCCCTGCATGCTGATTATCAGATATTTGGAGTATTCTACTCTTTGTCATTAAGTCAGCATATTCTGTGGGCTATCAGTATTTCTGAAGCTATTATGATTTTGCTTATTTTGTGAAGGTACTTTCTAGCAGTCTAAGGGAATTTTTTTTAGCATGGAAGTATATTTTGATTTTGAAGTAGTTCAAACAAATGCAATAACTGTTAAAATTGAAATCCTTATGTGGTTCATTGAAGACTGCATTTGTACATTGTCACTTGAAATTTTTCTGTGGTACTCTTAGAATGAAAATAATGTTTTTTCATTGATGTTTCTACAGAGCATTTAAAATCTGCAAGATTCTTCAGGAACGTTTATACCCTGATAGTGTTGTACTATTGCAGAAATTGCAATTTACCATTTTGAATATTCTTCAAATATTTTCAGGTTGGTTACCACAGCAGTGATTCCGAGTCACCATATGTGTTAGTGCTGTTAAGCTAAGGCTTTACTCTAAGCAAACCTTCGTACAAATAATTTGGGTGATGCCAAGCAAGGCATGCATACTGGTGCCTGGAAATTAAATCAACAGAGGCACAGGGAAAATCTGATGCAGGTCATAAAAAGGCATGATTTCTTTCTGGAGTGTTCATGTTGATTTAAAATCCCAGTGAAAGCAGATCTTGCTGCTCCTCTTCAGCTAGTGAGCTGGATCACATCACAGGTTTTTTTTTAATGAGACAGACTTGCCACAGGGCAGTGTGTAGCTGACAGTAAGGAAAAATGGGGCAAGTATTTAAAGGAAGTAGCATCTCTCACTCCTGGCTGTGTCTAAACGGTGAATTGGCTTCCTGTAGCTGAAAAACTTCACCTTCAAAAAATTGTTGAAATTTTAATGTTTTTCTTTGTTTTATTCCTTATGTATACGCTCCCAAGATGTGCACTTTAAGAGAGGCTCTGAATTGACCTGAGTATAATTTCATATTATATTTTCTTAGGAAAACAAAAGTCAATTCTCTTCAAACCTTTTATTTTAGCCAACTATGCCCAAATTTGTTTGCAAAGAGAAATTAGGAGGCATTAACCTGCCATTCTAGAGCAATGGATGAGATCTGTAGTGTCTTATGCCAAATTAATTTCTTTGGAGTTTTGGGAAGTGAGGTTTTCTTTTTGTTATTAAAGTTCTATGCTAGAGAAAAAAGGAGTCGAAGCTCTTTGCTTAGTTTTTTGGGTTATTTATTAGTTTTTTTTATTAAGTTTTTAACGCAGTTTGTGTTTGGTTTGTCATTGTGAAATCTGCTGCAAAATGACTGCGAGATTCTGTGCGCAGCATGTTTTTAAAACTTTTTTATTTAATAATCAACTACAGCGTATGATATTTTTAATTTTGCACTAATAACTATCAAATCTTTTTAACACATTTCTTCTACCTTAAACTTATTTTATCAATCACTCTGTGTTTACTTCACAGTGGAAAATGGAGGGGAAGGAGAAAGAGGGACTTAGGGATAACATCTTGCCTCCATGCACTTCCATACTACAAAACCTTATACTATAAATTTTCACCTTGTGACAAACTAAACTAAAATCTATTTCACAATTTCGATGCTTTTAATTCATCCAGGAGTGTTGGAAGCTTTTTTCAGGGGCACAGATGAAAGACTGTGTCCTCTTGGGGTGCCAAAGGGTATTTGAAACCCCTCAGGGCAACAGGAGAGGTTTTTTGACCTTCTTGGACTCCAACAAATTTCCCCAAAGCACGTAAGATTTAACTACAACCCAATTCTGACAGTCTTCTCCACTCTCCTGTGATGGATGTAGTTCCTAAGAGTAAAACAGTAGTGACATTGAGCTAGAATAGGTGCTACTGAAATTGTGAAGCCAGGTACCTGGCTTCTGTCCTTGACCTCTGAAGAACAGTCTATTTACTGAGAGAACAGGGAGTAGGGAACTAAATTTTTGTCATTCTCATTTCAATACTCCGGTTGTGGGAATATTTCATAATGTTTCATTTGTTACAGAAAACATTATGAAACCTAATGAGAAAAGATGAAAACTGCTTCATTTGGTTTGGTTTGATGAATTGTATTGTATTACTTCTATGAGCAAGATGAAGGTTTACTTGTGTTAGAAGCAGTTCTTAATGTTTATTATTCTTCCTACTTGAAAGAAGTAAGGAAAAAAAAACCATGGTTGAAAAAATTACCTTGATATTGAATGAGACTTCAGCAGTCAAGTCAAACTCCTTCACTGCTATCCCATGTAAAAACCCACTACAGACAGCAGAAAGGAGTTTTTTTCTGAGGACGTGGTGGCTGCAAGCTTGGGTAGAAACTGCCAACACGGATGACCAGGGGGAGAATAACATCAGCCTGTTCATTATCTATTATTATTATCAGTTCATTATCTCAAGATATGGAAAATGCTTATGTAGCATGTACCCCTGGTAGTTTGGGTTTGAAAGTACTGCTCACTGGAGGGTTGGTAACACCCTGGTGTTTCTACAGGGAAAGGGAGCATCAAGGGAGCCTGCCCGGGGAAAAGGTAGATGTGGTTAATATACTCAGCTTCTCAAAGTTATACTTCTTGCTCATGAAGAGCAAGTATGAAATTTTCTTCTGTGGTTCTGTAGCAGGTATGGGTGTTCTTATTATTTATCAGGAAAGTGTAAAGGATAAGAGTAACTGAAATTGGATTAAACCAGCCTTTCTTGTCGTCTGAAATGATACATGAATTTAGGTAGAACTAATTCTCTGTGCCTTAACGCATCAGACTTTCCTTGTTTTTAAAAATTCTTCTTTCCCTTATTAGTTGGCTCACTTTTAATTTTATTCCAAAATGCTTTTTTTTAATCTGATTAAATCTGGACATTTCTCTTACAGAAGAACCTCTTGTCTTTAGCAACATTTTCTGTGCCATTACGAAGTGTAAGGATGGATTAACAAGTCACTTGCTTCTTGCTGTCTTTGAAGGGATTGCTGTGGTTCAAGATCACTATCAGGTCTGAATAATTCCCTCACCTACAAGTGTACTTTGCAACATGCATTAGACTTCGGAAACTAATGAAAGTTTCCTTTTTTCCCCCCACTGTCTGAATGACAAGTCCCCACAGTGGCTGTACAAAGCTGAGGTTTATATAGGTATAGCTGTTATGATTTTTATAGAGATACCCAGAAGAAATTCCTTAAATAAACATTGGTGAGCTTTACAAGCTGTAAGTATGATTTAGAATTATTAGAAGTCCTATAACTAGAATAATTGGATTATCAATCAATATCAAACACCAGTCCATTTTTAATTTCTTTAAATTTTGTCATACTGTTTATTTAATGAGTTATAGTACATTTATACTTTTAAATCTTCACAGGAACATTTGTAAAATTAAACTAGATAAAAATAAACTTCTTGGTCAGAATAATTCCAGCTAAAAGAGCTGTTGTGATTACTGGTTGGGTTCAGTCTGTTTTCCTTTAACATGAAATTGCCAGCAGGTGAGGGTAATATTTGGCATAGAGACTCATCGAGTTGGAAGCAGGCCTTTGGATAAGACACACGTGTGCACACAGACAAAATACAAAAGTCATGCTTTTTAGTATAGAATTTGCCTTCTCTTTATTAAATAACTCTGCTGCTTTGTCTACCTGGACATTTTCCTGATATGAACGACAATGTGTTAAAGTAAACAGATGACAAGTTAGATCACTCATATCTCAAAGTAGAATTTTGCAGACCAAATGCATTTTTGTAGCCACCACCCTTCTATGTCCTACTTCTGCAAATATTTAAAAAGCCTCATAAAATCAAAAATGTAAATACTCAGGAGAAAATATAAAAGTGCATACTATACAGAGCACAATGCATGAAAAACTTTGGATATGAGGATCCAGATATTTTGCTTTGTTGAATGGAAACTGATGTTGTTTAAAACAATTTTTTTGAAAAAGAAAAAGATTGACAGCCTAAAATAAAAAAAAAATCAAACAAAAATCCTCATTTCATTTTGAAAGAATTTAAAAATGTTGGCATTTCTGTTAGTGGATGCCTTGGCATGGCAGGCTAATTCAAATTCCCGATTTGATTGTTTCCAAAATTCAAATATTTGAAAATTCCTTTTTTTTGCAACCTTTTTATCCAATTTCAATGAATCATACAATGGGTAAGAGAGCATTACCTTACCCATATTCTCATTTGAAAATATGAATCGTTTAGTTTCCAAGAGCTGCTACTTCAAGGTATAACAAAATCTCATGAATTTACTAGCCATGGGATCACTGTGTTTTTCAGAATTTTGGAAAATATTGGACTGCTTTCAACAAAGGGGATTGCGAGAATATGGCATATATAAACCAAAAACTTGCCAATACTTTGGAGAGCTTTGTGGGAGTCTTGCAGAATACCAGCAGTGACAGCTGTGAATGTCAGCTAATGTTGGGGAACATCCAGAGACGACTGCAAATGTAAAGCCTTTTACATTTTGGTACCCCAAATGGTTCCTTGTCATTAGTGATGTTATTCTGTGCCTATGGCTGTGTTCTAAATTAAGTAATTACGGGTGAAATATTGTCTTTTTAAGCTTTCTTCATTTAACTGAAAACTGAGTGGATAAAATGTAGAAATCAGTTAAGTACTTTAGAAAAAGTCTGAATATTTCTAAAAGCTGTTAAACATTTTGTTGAGCACTTGCAGCAGATCTTGCTGCTCTACCAGCTGAATGCTTTGGGTCACAACTAAGAAAATTTACATGAAGTCACATGACCTGTGACTTCATTTAGGTCAAAATTTTGATATCTAAAGTTTTTATTTATAGTTTTTTTTTATATGGCTTGTCCTCTCAATAGCTGAATATCTTTTTGAGAAATAGTAAGAATTCAGATAAGTTCAGCAGTTCAAAGAATCAGAAACACAGTATTTGTAAACTGATGGGGTTGAACTCGAAATAATTTCTGATAGTTGCTATTTACTTGAGGAAAACCATTAGAATTTAAGTAGAGCTGCTATTACTGAGTATTTCAAACTTGCAATCAGCTAAAAGTAGATGTTGTTAAAATTGTTGCTATACTGGTTCGACTGTTGGATTGTTTTCATAATAGGCTTGAAAGGTGTCTGTGAATCTTCTGTAATAATACAGAAGAACTTGAGCCGAGATGCTGCTCCATGCTAAGAACCGTGGGCTCATGCCTAGTTTTGAAGAGACAATTATATGTGATGTGTGCATACTCTTTGCTCCATGCTAAGAACCGAGATAATTATTTGAATTATTATTATGAATTTTTTCATCCTGAACTGCAGTGATTTGTACAGCTAGGTTTTAAGAATATGTGTTCAGTTAGAAACATGGAAGGGAGGTATTGCTAGACCTGTCTTTCTTCATAAGCTACTGTTTGCTAGAGCCCTTAGCCAGTATGGGAATCTCTATATTTCTACATATATATATACATATGTGTAGATATACATGTATATCTCTACATATGCAGTCTCATTTAGGCATGAAATATGATGAACACTGCATCATATAAATACAGCATGAGAAGGTCTGCAGAGGTGCTGACTGCATGCCCAGTGTGTGCATGCAGAGCATAATGGGACCCTATTGTCTCATTTAGTGTCTGTTTTACCATTTGTGTTAGTTTTTATTCATCGAAATGCCAGTGACTGAGTTCTGATAACTTGTGAAACTAAGGCTATCATTCCAGGGTGACTGAAAATTTGGAGCTACAATTGTCAGAAAATCCAGCGGCAGATTTCCTCAACAATTTAAATCTTGTGAATGGTGAGTTCCAGTTTTCTTCACTTCTTCTATGAGTCACTGTTGTGAAATTTTGTAGGACAATAACTGTTTCTTTGTTCTTTTAACTTCAAAGGGACACTGTTTATGGAGACTACTGACTTAAGGCAATATTGTAGTTCACATTGAATTGAATGAAAAGGATACAACCTGTAGGGAATTTAATTAACCAAATTGGTGCTGTTGGTACTATTTTCCTTCTCTTCCAGATGTGAAAGTCAAAGATTTTGTGCAGAATATTACTCAGTTGAGGCTGGACATTGGTTCTTCTGTCAATATTTCTGAAGAAACTGTCAATACCCTCTTGGAAGCCAGTGTCTCTCATTCAGAGGTAAAAGATCAAATAGAGTTGTCAAATGAATGGGTCAACCTATAGCATGATATAGCTGAACCAAAACAAACCATGTGGTTTGTGTGGAATCTTATATTTTCACTTATCACTTCCATGTGAAATACTTTGTCAGTTTCAGGACTTTAAAATGTGATGCACTGAGAAATCAAATTATAGTAGCACTATTCCTTTCATCTAAATGGCACTGCTTCATTATTTTCAGCAGTGTTTTGCCCTCTTTGCAGACACAGAATTGGAGCTTTGCTGTCTTGGTATTGTAGAAAAGATGAAGGTTTCTGGAGATACCACTTTGTGCATTACCACCTCTTCTCATTGCCATGTGGAGTTGTTTTATGTATATATTTTTTAAATTCCTTTGTGTGTTCCTCATTATTCTTACATTATCCTACTGCTGTCCTGGTTTGCTTTCACTTTGAGTTGTTGACTTGTGAGTATTTTAAGTTTTCTGAGTGAAAGGCTGTGTGTTACCACTGCTGTTTGTGAGATCCCAGTGATCAGCCAAAATCGTGAGACATGCCACCTGACCAACAGGTCAGTTTGTCTCTGCTGCGAGCGTCTGTCCGAGTGTTAAGAGCCGAGAGTACCTTTGGTGCGAACCGATCAGCTCAGCCGAGCAGCCACTGGGTGTCAGTGATGCTCCACTTGCAGAAACCATCGCAAGGTCTGTTGGTGAAAAGTGCAGCGTTAAAAAGGCACTTCAGACCATCATAGCTGCTTATAGATGATTTGTTCTTCTGCTTCTGTGGCAATGTGACTGCCTTTATTGTTAGCTTGTTATTGTGATACCACTAAATGGTAATGAGAGAAGGCGTCTGAAAGCAATTCAGTTAAATGAGATTCAGTGCACCTTTGATCCTTTGGAATAACAATGCTAATTGGCTGAATTGTCAAATTACTTTCCATCTTTACTTTTTGCCAGCCGTATGTAGAGGTTAGATATATACACGTCTCACATTTGAATAACTATACAGAATTGTTTGTTTGCTTGGTGCTTAAATCCTCTCCCATTCCAACTGGAGCATTAGAAAGCCTGTGTCTCTTGACACACTGATTATGAAAGCTGCACAAATGCTTTTTAGAGCTGCATTTTAGGCATGTCCATTATGTTTATTGTCTATACAGACACTCTCTGATAACCCTAATGGTAGCTATAGGCCCCACTGTAGCCCTATATTTCTGTATTTATATACTACTACTGTACTTGTCTCTGGAATGTTAAGAATAAGCCTAGAAATTTTTTGTGCTTATTGTACTTACCCAAAATTTCTCCCTCTGCATGAGCTGGCCATGCTCATTGCCATGTGATGAAGTGATTTGAAATTGCTTAAAACCTGTAAGTGGAAGACTATAACCATTCATTTACTGAATGTAGGAGTTTGGGTTAGCTCTGGTAGTCAGGAAGGTGCAAGGAAAGTTCAGAGGAACTTAACTTAGGGGATAAAACACAGAATGGATTAAAACTGCACTGAAATGGTGATATTTATGTGAGGCACAAATAAATAAATTTCAAGTTGTATCACAGTCAAGTTTCCTCCGCAACCAGAAGTCCAGATCAGTATCATCTTACTGCTTGCAGAATTATGTTCATATTCTGTTCCTTGAATGCACAGAAAAAAGGTGAATATTTAAATACATAGGAAATCTTTTAGAACCACGAAGACAAAATTCTGTTCCACAATAAAAATCAGGAAGTCGAATTATAGTTGGACAATAAAATGCTCAGAGGAATTAAAGAGTTCAACTGCATATCCTGACTATCCTTGCAGATCCTCTCCCTGATGGGCTACTGTTACCTGCAAGAGATGCATTCAGTGCAGGCAGTAGAGGCAGGTTCTGCCATAAGCAGTACAGTGGAGCCCTTGGCATTTTGGCTCCTACAGAAACTTCTAATTTTCTGGACTTGATGAGAATGGACTTGCTAAGAACTCCTGAGATACCTGGACTCCAAGCACTTGCCAAGATCGTTTTATTATAGTCTCACCCAAGGTCTGTTTAGGCATTTGTCCCTTCATCTGCTGTCAAATAACACTTTAAAGCAGTGTTTAACTGAGAAATGTGAGCTGGCTCAAAGTGGATGTTGTGCTGTATAGGCATCCCCAAGTGTTAAATGAATGTGTCCTTCAAAAGAAGGAAGGACCACATTGTTTGATTTTAGTGATTCATATGCCCAAGATTTTGATCTTCAGGTGTTTCTGCAGCAGTGGTGCATATCTGCTAGAAGGAGTATACTCAGCATTGTAAATATGCCTGCTTATGGTTTGAATGCTCGAGAATGAATGATTGATCTGTGAAAAATGAAAGCAAATCCTTATAAGAAATACACTTCATCTTTTTATATGCACATGGAGTATAAAGTAAGAACATACCAATCTGATATAAAGCTGTATGGTTTATTATTTCAGGTCTGTTGGTGCCTGCAAATTGTGATGTTGCTGTGACACAAATTTTCACCTAATTGGCTATAAAAAAAAGGTGATGCATTTCAGGGAGAAAAAATTTTAATACACATACATTTTGATAGGTTCTTCACAGTGCCTTTGTGGTAGCTTTAACTGGAAGATGTGATGAAGAAGTACTTAGCCCGCTGCTAAAACTGCCTGAAAACAGTAGAACTTCCCTGGTAGTGGAAGAATTATGTTCTTTACCAGCACTGGACTTGTATACCATGTTTGTATTGATTATACAAAATTTGAATGTACGTCACATCATTTACAAGGTATGGTGTTTTCTTTTGAAGGTAATTGGAAACATACAGATAGATATATTAATAATTCTATTATTTCTTCACATATTCTTTCTCCATGAAAGCAAACAGTGGACATATGGCATTTTTTGTCTTCATTTATCTCCCCAAAATAGAACAGCTGAAGAATGGGGCTAATAGATGCTACTGAATTCCATTTCTTGTTTCCTCGGGAAAATTATCACAGAGGAGTTAATTATGAAAGCTTTACAGAAAACACAGGAGGTCGAAGACATAGTTTTATTTGTCTTTAGCAGAGTTTGCAGTTCATGCAATTAGTCGCTTCCTTATTTGTAAAAGTGGAAGACTGATCTGACATTTGAACTAAAACCATCATAGGAGCTTGCATCACGAGAATGACAAAGCTATTTTCTAGGAAGAATTTGCACTGTGGATGCAAAAGTCTGTAGAGCAACGGTATTATCTGCACAACTATAGATAATCTGGGATCTAATATGAGTGTTCAGTGAGATAATGGTTTTATCTGTAAGAGCAGAATTATTGAATAGGATAGTTAGAAGACATTTCAGTTCTTTTGGGGGTAATTGATTGACAGAAATAAAATATAAGCATGAATAGCTGAAATATAGGTATAACATTGTGAGAAAGAATAATGTGTTCGTTAAAGCCATAGGTGTCTGGTTGTATTCTGGATGCTGCATGCTCAGTTAAGCAGGTTAGACATAGAATTTTAAAAACAAGACAATTTCCCAGAATAGCACAAGATACCAGAGGGAAAAGAAAAGATTCTTCCTGAATTATCTGTAAACCTAAAAGGAAAAAAAAATAGAAGAAAATAAACCAGTGCTTATTCTGATGAGTGTTTCTACGGAAATCTATGGAAATATAATCATGTCCTAGCAAAGAAAAAAAAATGTTATGAGCTCATCCTAAATTATAATGGGAGTTCTGCTCCTTTTTTAACCAAGTAAGATTTTTCTTTTACAGGTGTCTTTCAATTTTTGTTTTGTGGTTTTTTTTTTTTATTACTATGTAAAAGCAGGTGAAGGCTGAGAAGAAAATCAAGTGCAGACATTATATTTGGAAGGCAGAGGTGGATAAAGAAAATCAGAGGAAGAACTGGAACTATATAATGAAATTATAGTGGTTTTATTATTTTACATAGACAAGTAACAATGAATCAGTTTGTATTATCATATCATCTAACTAATCCACAAAAGCAAAGGGAACAGAGAGTAAATCCATAATGATGAATTTGCATGGTGGAAATAGCAAACAGCCAATTGAACTTAGGTCAAGTAGGTAATAAAATGCAAACAATTATTTTGTGTATGAAAAATTCAAAGACAGGAAGTGTGGCAGGAAAGTTAGTTACTGTAGGAGTCATATTAAGCAATAGAAGTGATTTCTAGATTTAATTTAACCTACAAATTATTTTTAAAATATGAAGTTTTTGCATTGAACATCTTTAGACTGATGAAGGAAAAGTTTCCATTTACACTGAATTCTAAGGGGATAGAATGTTGCAGATCCTATTAGCATCTTGGGTTGGAGAGCTCTCTTCAGCTTGACAGGTGTAAACATGTTCTCTGAATATTAATTCATGATTTGTCATAAGGCAGTTCTAACATTACATTACAGAAAACTCTTCAGCTTAATTTGAGAACAACTGGGGAGTTATATCAAAAGGAGTTTTGTTTAACATGGTTTGTAGGAACATTATATAATCAGTTTTAGAAAAAAGCTGAATAATTTTGAGTGTTTCATCGAAAGGTTAGCATTTGTTTCTAACTGGAATTTACTGTTGTGACTTTTTTCCTTCTTTTCTAAGGTTCAGATGCCGCCTGAGATAGGCAATGTATTAAATATGCTACTGGATGTGGTTTCTAGTATCAGTTCACTTCTCAATAAAGTCCACCATGTCATGGAAAAGCTTCCACTGTTCCTCCAAGAAATTCAAAATATTGGTGTGCTCGACATCTCCACATTGCAGCAGGTATGCGTAGGATTTCGATACGCAAAATTAATTCCCATTCTGAGGTGATTAGGTAGGGATATGTGCTTAGTAAGGAGGCACACTAATAGAAATGATTTCCTAGAAAGTTGGGAATTTAGAGAGGAGTCCATAAACCCTAGGAAGGCTCATTTGTTCTCTTTTGAGCAATCTGGTAATTCTGAGACTATTGATGTGTTATTTCTGTCATCTCTTTTATTTTTTGTTAACTTATGAGATCATAGTCTAAGTTGCTTCTGTGTTTGTAAACTGACTAATATTATCATCTATTATCTGTGATTTGGAGATAGCTAGCCAAGCCTTTTCTGCTAACAGTGTTTGCATGGGTTTTTTTATGAGCAGACTATTATTTTGTTTACAAGAAATAGCTTTTATTTTTTTAAAGGATATGATTTCAAGACAGCCTATGTAGTTCTTGTATCTATCATGCATTTATGTTCACATCACCTAAAGGGTTTGTGTGATAGTTCTTGATATTCAAAAAAAAAAGTGGCATGAGGTGAGAGTGAGGGTATCTTTTTTGTCCCTGCCTTTAAGGAAAGTTGCTGTATGCACATCTACGCAGGTAGCACAGTGGTGGATCTAGTGTTAAATGAATTGTCAGAAAGATTTCTGTTTCTAAGAAGGTTCCAATTCCATAGGAAGACCTGCTGACCCCCATGACATTACCTTCTGGTTTTGCTGTCCTTTATGGAAACTTGAGGATTGAATCTGGTTTAAAATTGCAAACTTCTAAAAGATCCCGTGGTGGTAAACAGTGCAATCTGGTTTATTGCTAGAGTAGAGGAAACACTGCCTTAAGTACTATTTGCCTTAGTGATAGCTTTTTCAAGATCTTCTAATCCATGTGATAGAGACATGTTAAAAAATGCTTTTCTGGTGCATCTATCAGTTTTGGTTTTAAGCCTCTCTTTTTGGGGTAGCTCTTTGGCTGCTGAAATCAATGGTGCCTTTCATCAGATACTTGCATCTTTTCTGCTTTCCTTAAGCAAGTTCTGTTTGTGCCAGACTTTCCTTCCAGCAAATGAAATATTCTTTTTGGACTGAAATCCCAAAGTTCCTTATTTGATAGAAGAACCTCTCAAAAGGAGCTGTTAAAAAAAAAAGTTTGCAAAGGAACAAACGGAACAGCAGAGGGCCATCTGCTCATAGTTTTAAGCTTTGCTCGATGGCCACCCCTATTATCCTCTAATATATCATAGATTTAACCTTGGAACTTTTGTTCTTTTTTAGTTCTAACCTTTTTTTGACACAATCTTTATTTTCTAATGTTTTCCTAAAACCATTTTTCTTGTGAAATTGCTGAGGTTTTTTGGTCACCTAATAATTTGTGGAGGATTAAAATAATTAGTGCTTAGTTCTTTTGTTAATAAATTACATTTTGGATTTCAAGGGCTCTTCTGTCTCTGTAACTTTTTTTAGATTTTGAAGACTAGTAAAAATGTGTTCTTTTTTTCATGTTTAACTTGATTTTTTATACCTTGCAGTAATAGTTTTAGCTATTGATTATTTTTTGCTTCTTTTATATGGTGGCCAAATTTGTGCTATTGAATAATATTTTTTTTTTACTTTGAAAAAAAGTATATATTACTTATACACCTCTCTCCTTAAGTGTTTTCTTCTCTTTCCAAAAGAGTCCATCCTTCTGGATTTTTGTTTTTATGATAGCCAAGAGCAAAGTAGTTCAGTGACATAGAAAGATTGTCAGATAAAGAATGTAAATGTTTTTAAGGTAAAAAGAAGTGGACCTTCATCAGAAAGACATATTGTCAATTTTTGATGTTGATTAAAAAAAATAAATTACTTCTATAACAAAAGAAGTGATAAAGTAATTGCCAACTAAGCACATGGATTTCTGTCTAAAAATGAAAAGGAAGAAATAACTTTAATATATCTGTAAAATGTGAAGTTGAATTGAAAAGCTACTCATATTGCAATAAAAGATGATATAAAAAACTCAATGTCTATCCATCAGCAGTGATTGGAATATGGTGCAACATTCTACTGTTAAAAACACTGAGTGAACGGATAACTCCCTAAGGAAAAACACTGCTGATTTCAATAATGACTTTTGCTTGTATTTTGCTGTTTGAAATTACTCACTTATGTTTTCATACCTAATTTTTTGGATGGTTGTCACTCATAAATAGATAAGGTGTGGGGGACTTCCTGAGTTGCTGAATGCTGTTAATTGTGAGTGGTGGCCTCACTCTGTAATCCTTCCACTAACCTGAACAAATTCTCTGTTGAACCTATCATTGCAGAACAGCCTGTTGGGGTTATAAATGTATAAAATTCTGACTTAGGTTTATTTGTGGCTACTGAGTTCTTGTATCAAAAATTTTCTGTAGCATTTTTAACTTCTTTGCCATGCCTATATGTTTACAAAGGCAAATTGCAGTCCTCTGTTTTGATAGGTTGAATAGATTTATTTTAGTATTTGTAGTTTGCTTTAGTTTTTTTCTTTTATAACGGGCTCTCAGTTGCCTAAAACAGCCTAGCATCATTTATGTATGCTGGGTTAAGGCTAATCCTGAATGTTTGAAAGAAGAAATGTGTACAATCTTTGAGGGGAATTATGACCACTGACTCTTGTAGCCTGCTCATCCTGGTCTATACCTACTAAAATGACTTTCCTAAACTTGCATTCAGCTTTTTCCTAAACTGCACACATTTTTTTGTCTCTTACATGATCAAGGACGAGTGATATACTCAGATGACCTCCATTTTATAGCAACATCTCACGATTTCAGCTGATAAATAACATTTTGTGCTGGTTATCTTTCTGTTCAGTTTGCTTTGAATTAGGTAATTGGTTTCTTGCCATATTGTATTCTGATCTTCTTTTCTCCTGCAATGCCTTCTGGTATTAAATGATAGGCAAATTTAGGCAAATTGCTTCTTTCAGGGCTGACAGGAATAACACTAATAACTTCTCTGTAATCCAGTGTTTTCTTTCCTATTAACAGGCTCCCTGCAACATCTTCTTGATGCTGTTTTTTACCCGCTGCTACTAATCAGCAATTGGATTAACGCTGATTAATATTTTCTAGAGCAAGAACATGAATTGGTTGCTAGAATTCACCTAAATTTGAGACAACATGTATCTTTTATGGGGAGAAAAGAATTGTCTTCCCATGTAAATATGTTTTGTTGGTCAGGAATGATAATTTGAGAATGCAGTTCTTAAATTCTACTTCTCAAACATTCCACTTTAAAATTTACTGTATATCTTGCCATGATAAACATCAGAACCAGATATCTATTATTTCCTGGATCATTATACTAGTCCTTCCTGAGTATATACGACTTTTATACTTTTCAGATAGTGCCATCTAAATTTGATAGGCTTCTGAAAAACTGTTTAATCAATTTAGCAATTTTGCTATTATTCCCCTGATTCTGTCAATTTCAGGACAAAAAAGGCTTTGTTCTGTTTACGTTTTTTTCCCCAGAATTAAGAATATCTATTTCTCTGAATTTGTTTCCTTTAGCCCTTAGGTTCCATCAAATTTTGAATTATCTTTAACCTCCTTGTAGTTTTCCAGGAAAATTGCATTATTTTTTCTCTCTTTCTTTCCCTCTAATGTAATAATTCTGAGTGTATTTTAGTTTTCTGGGCAAGCTGCAGCCTAGTATGATTTTTCAGTTTCTTTTTTTGGGTAGCTGGTATTTCTATTCCATGTGACTTAATTTTTACCTATAATATTTTTTTAGGCATACAGCTGTTCAGCTAGGTCAGAAGCCCCTATGCTATGACGTTTTTGCCGCCATTTGATAATCCAGTTCCAGATAACCTTTTAATCTTCCATACCAACCTTCCTCTTCCGTGAATTTGCTAAAGTGACGTGCTTGACTGATTAATTTGTTTGTAGGAGGTTGGTTGTTTGGATTCATCAGTCTTGATTACAGCCCTATTTTCTGTAGTTTAAACTAGAACAACTGGATCAAAGATAACTTTTTATTTTGTGTCATCCATCCTGTATATTTCTCACACTTTATCAAAGCCAGATTTTAAGAAACATATCTTTTTGAGTCAGTGGATATTTAGTTGAAAGACAGTAAGTAGATTCAGCCTGTTAGTGGTAGTTTACCGCATAAATATTCATTATTTGAATTCCAAGTTATTTTGATTGGAACTGGAATTAATTAGCAAGTTTATGCTCTTTGACTGAAATAAGCCTCATTTATCCCTCTAGTGCAAATAGTCACTAATAAAGATTCATAACCAATTTTATAGAGCATTGTGCATAAATAAAGTTTTTTTTCTCCACTGAAGTCCATGCCAGCAGATTCATTCAAGGGCTGTGGGTGACTGTATTATGAAATATGGATATTTTTTATTTACTATGCTCTGTAATGAAACTGTATGCTAAAAGTAAGATTTTGGGAACAGCTAACACTGAAGTTTAAACGACGTTTTCTAATATTCCTCCAGGATTACTAAAGAAGCACCTGGCACTTCAGTAAATGCATTGATCAGGATAAATTGTTTCTAACAGCACAATTTCTAAACTGTCTGTGATTATGTCTTTATGTAAAGTGCTGTACTACTTTGAAAATTGACTCTTCTGTTTAAAAAAATTCCAATGATAAAATGCTAATTTTTTTCAGTGCCGAATGTCTGTGTTTGACATATCACAGTGTTTTTCCTATTTGCCAGTTGAGTCCTCAAATGATGTCTGATAGTCTAGTTACGCATTTCTTGACAAGCATCTGCAACAGTAATGAGTATCAGGCAAGCCAGTGCACTCTGCAGTTGTACCACAGCAGCACGATGCCTTGCAGTTGTGTCCTCTTAGAGCTGTGCACCTGTACAGCCTTCCATGAGATATCACTCACAATTGAGCTCATTATTTGAAAAGTGGAGCTGCACAGAGGATGAGACTATTGTTCTTCTTTCTTTTTGAATGTGGTGAATGATGGTGCTTAAGCCATAAAAGCAGGCAGATTGCTCTCTCTCCTCATTAGAAGTGTGCTAGTCATGAGCAAATGACAATAATAAATGCTGGTAGGACTCAAGATGTGCAAAAAGTTTAAATACATCTAACAAGTTAAAAGATGTACTTGAAAAATAGGCTTTTAGGACATGTGCATCTGAATATTTTTTTTTCTTATTAGCAGCTGTATTCACTGCAAACATTCATAACAAAATAGTTTTGGTTGTTTCTTCTGCCTTTGTGACACGGGAATAATCTACCAGAAGAGCACATTTTGTGATTTTTCAGGTTTCATTGTAGTACATTTTGCTACCATCTTTCATTGAGTATCCTGACCATTAACCCTACATTACCTTTCCCCATAATAACGGTGATCAGAAGAACAGAAGTTAGTACAGCAGGCCCTGGTGCTTACAGCCTGCTTCAACAGCCTAATTTTGTCAATCTCCTTGGATGTCAATATTGACAGAACACCAGGGCTACTCCTTGAAGCTACTTAAAGCAACTTTGATTCATCTGTATTTTTGTTCGTTTGTTCTAGTTTTTGCAAGGTGGGCAGTTCAGAAGTTCAGCTGTTGGATCCCTGGAGTCTGTAATCAAGGCAGTGTGCAAAGAAGATTCTTCATTTTTCAGTGATGCAAACCCGTTCATAGACATGCCCAGAATCATGGTATTTTTGGAGGACAATATGGCAAAATATGGCATTCCTGAAGATTCAAGTAAGAAAAAATTTAAATCACAAGTTGCACTATGCATTCAGAGATAAGAGAAGTTTTTCCCACTTAAGTGAAAATGTTTATATACCCACTGACATCTCAGTTAATACTGACTCAGTTGACTTCAGCACAAGGTGTTGATCAATAAAAGTTTAGTGGCTGTGAGATAATTGTGGGTTAGATAGAACTGATTCTGTTTTATTCAATCTTTGCAAATAATAAGTGTATTTCTTTCCTCGAGACATTTTTATTAAGTTTTACAGTGCTTGATATTAAAAACATATCTTTGAGGTACCAGATTGAGAATATATTGCTGCTTGCCTTTCTTCTGTGAACACAAAACTGTAGTATTATTGAGCAGTAAAATATGCAAACCTTCTGGATAGAATGAGTTTTTTAATAGTTGACATTCTTATTCTGTTTGTCAAGTGCTCAGAAAAATCCCTCAGCTCTCATAGAGTTTCACCTTTGCTCCCTTTCCTCAATACATATTTGACTCACCCTGATTAATTTTAATATTGTTAATAACCTTGTAAGTGCCTCAGGTGGACTTGTGCAAGAGAAGAATGCAGTGATAGAGTGTCATTAGGGTTGCCTCAGTCATCTGTTGCTTTCTACAGGCCAAAATTTCTCCTGGCTTGGCTGGGACCCTTGGGAGAGAGCCAGAGCTCTGCTTTGGCCTTCTCACTTATATGTGTGGGATGTAATGGTAAGCAGGCAGCTCTGCTTTTCTTTCCTGCTGGAAGAATGAAGTCAGCTGGATGGCTGATTAGACAGATTGTTTGGAACTTAGTCTCTTTTAAAGCTGTTTAGGCCAGAAGCACTGTTTCTTGATCTTTTTTTTCCAAGTTGTTACAACTCTAGTGTGCTGAGAGACCTTTTACCATAAGACTCTAAAATACTTAAGGCATCATTTAGTTCCAATATTCCCATGAGTGAATTAATACTGTTGCCTATATTTTACAATTTTGTATATTGGAAATGGAAAATGAAAATAAAAAAAAAAAAGAGGCCACAGAAACTTGATTCATACCCCTTCACAGCAATTACCTTGTATGTATTTTGTGTATACCAAAAACTTCCTAGTGACTTTCTGAAGATCACAGCAAACTCAGATTAGCAGGTCTTCTGTGTCCTTAGCCTATTGGCATTTCTGGCCAGTCAACTTGTAGCCTCTTTATTCTTTGCTGTTGTTTAGCAATGACTTTGTTTATCAATGATTGTTTCATTCAAGAAAGTAAAAATTTGGGCAAAGAACTGGCCTTTCTTAATGAAACATTTCTGACACGTCCTTCTCTCACTTTCTTTCAGGAGTTTAAATGTTTCTGGCCTAGTTTTCCATTATATAAAAAGATTTGTCTTCCTTGAGGAGTTAATGACATTATTTAATATTTCTTCAGAGCACTAGAAATGGGATATTTTGAAACCACTTGTAATAAATAATAAAACCATCCAAAAACCACGAGTTGGGCATAAAAATCTAAATATATCTCATAGGAAACTCATTGCTTTTACATGAGTACAAATGCTGTGGGAAATCTTTGGAACTATGCCTTACATCCTAGTTCTGAAGGACATACACCCTAATGTATTAATAGCCCCATGCGATGTAGGAATATGGGTTTTTATTAAAGAATGGAAAAATAATTGATTAGATTTTTCAAGTCAAGAAGTGTCATGACAATTGTTTGCCTGTCTTTTTGGTAGGTTCCTGTAACATTATAGAAAAAGAAAAGTCAATATTTGTGAAGGATTTTGTATAGTCCTAGTTCTTTGTTATATAGTAATCCAAAGCTGAAGAAGAATGGAGGGTGTGAAAGGAGATTTTTTTTCTTTTAAGGTGACTCTTCCCTCTGAATTCACTTTTGTAGGCAGAGGTTTCACATATGTCCTTCTGCTCTAAAAGGCACTAATATAACTTTTAGGAAAGATGGGATTCACAGGCTGCTTTTCAGAAATGTGAGGAGCTCTTTGGATTCTGATTTTTTTTTTCCCCATTCAGTGTTTAGAGTCCTGCATCCTCAACACTATCACAGGCTGTGGTTAAAAAAATTCTATAGGAGCCTATACTGATTGCTTAGTGGCAGTTGGACAGGGCTGTTACCAAAATACTGGTAACAGTATCTGGCATTGTGCTGTGGTAGACTCTAAAATAAGACTCAAGCTTTTCTTTGAATTAAAAAAATCCAATCTCACCTGTGTTGGACATCTTAAATTTGAGTCTTTGTTTTTGCAGCTCCTTTTTGCTTGAAGCTTTATCAGGAGATTTTGCAGGCTCCTAATGGGGCTTTGCTATGGACTTTCCTGAAACCTTTATTACATGGGAAGATACTGTACAATTCAAACATCAACATGATTGACCTGGTGATGGAGAAGGTGAGTATCAAAACCCCCCACTATTTCTGTGTATTGATTTTGTCTTTGTACTTGGTTTTAAAAGCCCACTTCTTCCAGGGTAGGCAGAAGCAATTGGATAATTGCCTTTCAGAAAAATAGATCCAATCTGCTCCCTGAGGTCTCACCCATTTCCCACTTTAAATTTAATGCTTCTCTTAACTTTTATCCTACTTGTTACAGTGGTTCCAACTCAGTGTGAAAAGCAGAATTTTGTTCAAAGTCCTTTAAAACATGAGTAGAAAGATTAAAAAGAAGACATTAGCAGAAGTGTCATGGGAATCATACTGAATCAGGGTGTGGGTGTGCGTATTCTAGGCAGGCTTTTGCCTTCAACATTTTCTTAGGATGGGAAGTGTACTGGGGCAGCATAGAGACCTGTGGGAAGAGATGCACCAGGGAAAAAAGCCTTTTCTTAGGGAGTCACTGAGCTGAATTAAGAAAAAAATAAAGGAAGGAATCTACAATTCATCCTTCCTGATTGTTTCTAACACCAGTAGCTGTGTGACCGACCAGCTGTAACTGAGGTGCTGTATGTGTGGATACTGATGCTGGCATTCAAGAGGTTTACCGTCTCTGCATTTCTGCTATGGTTGGTGCTCTGTCTTGAGTGTGGTTATTGACAGTGACACGTTTCTTCATGCCTAGCTTAGAGACACTTCTCTAAGAGAGAGGTTTATAACTTGTTTTAGATTTCTCTGCAGATATTGCATTGATATGCTAAATATATGGCTTTTACTCTGCAATATTAGTTATTGCGGGAGCCCTGGTGGTGTAGTGGTTAAGCACATGGCATAGCAAGTTGCCAAGGCTCGGGGTTCGATCCCGGCCAGGCTGCTCCCCGGGCAGGCAGAGCTCGTTAGCCCTGCAAGGGGGCAATCTGCCTACGTCCTGAGGAGGACCTCAGCTGCCACTGTCCAGAATCACTTTGGCCCGGTAGATTGAACCTCGGGATTAAAGGGTGGGCTCAGATCTGCGCGCCCTGTGTCTCACCTAAAAAATCCAGTGCGCAGGCTGGGAGGTCTGAAAGGAAAGAGGCCTCCCCCGGATCTTCGTACGCGAAGACTGGCCAGCAAAATTAGTTATTGCAAGAATGACAATTTGGATTAATTTAAAATCTGGAAAAAAAAAATTGCTGCTTGGAACTGGTACACAAAAAGACCGTAGTAACTTTAAATGTGATAGTAACTATATTCTCTGTAAATTGAAACCTTTGTGGTATTCTGATTTGTGTTCTAAAAAAATAGTAAAAAACTAAGCCAAAACCCCCATTCTAGATAGCAGATACTAGATAACTTTATCGTTTCTGAATTGGGTTGGAAGAAAAATATTGAGTGATTTCATGTTTTGCAGTTAAATAACTTAATTTGAGGAACAGGTTATCACTCTGGAGTACAGTAGAATTAATTAAATTTTATAATTAGTTAAAATTTTTAGTCAGTTAAAAATGAAGCTGCTCTTGATGTTTATAGATGGAGATTCTAAAAAGAATAAGAAATGATAAATATTACATATATTTTTGAAATTACATTCTATGTTACAATGACATTTAGAATATAACATTTAAAACATTTCTACATTATTTTTCCAATTAATATGCCAAACTTCCATTTTTAAAAGCATCTGTAAGAAAGATTAATATCTTCACATACAATATGTTCCCTCATAGACCTTTTAGTGAAATCTGGACTGAATAATAGAGTTCAGAAAGAAGTGGGTTGGTTTTTTTTGGTTTTTTGTTGGTTGACTGGGTTTTTTGGGGGGGTACGTTTTAATGCTCTGGAACAATACAAAGATCCTGGTAGAAACTCTCATTCTCATTATATATTCTCAGGTTCACAAAGATTCCACCAGCTTATTCAGAAATATGTGTAAATACACTCTTGCCCCACTTCCCAGTCCTGTAAATCTAACAAGCAGTTATGAATGGGTATCTGTTTATCTGTAAATATGAAAGTAGCAGGAAATGTTCTTCTTTGGTTTTATTACAAAAATCTCTCAGCTATTCCTTGAACAGAAGAAAATTTTAAATGCAAAATATTGACCCCAGCATCTCAAACATAGCTACTAAACCTCAACCCTGTAGCCCTTACAAGCCTGATCTCCTACTGAAATTGGAACAGTTCTAGTTTCCTTTAGACTGTATGGCCACATGTCATCTATTTACTTGAAAGCAGATTACAGCTTTGAAGAATACTGATGTTTGTACACTCTAACATATTCTCTAAGTTTTCCACATTTTGAGACTCTGTAATTGACCATTCTTCAATAAATTGTGAGGTTGCTGGGTTTGAGTTTCAGAGAAGGCAGCAATTCTACTGTGGGGAGGAATGGTGACAGTAAGAGAAACAGGCTGTGGTGATGAGTGAGGGTAAAAAGTGACAAATGGCATCCTGGAGCTCAATGGCCACATGTGATATCTTTGATCTTTGCTTTCACAACTAAACGTTTTTCCACTGATGAACTGTTCTTATGGAAGTATTTCTTATTTCAGAAGATTCTCAGAGTTGGTTTTATATTCAGCAATCATGTTAGAAGGACCTTCTACTGTTTCCAAAAACTTTGAGGTCAGGCTTGCCAGGACTTTACTACTATAATTTGTCTACTTGCTTTATGGGTTATATGAATTACTAGTATTTACTGTGCCTGTGGTGAGTTCTGCATCAACCACTTCTTCCCACTTGCTTGTTCTTCCACTTCAGACTGTGGCACCTTCTATTTCAATATTTTGTGGTTTTATCTCCCAGCTGTAATTATTTATATTCTCTATTTACTATTACTCTTTATTTTAATTTATTAGTAGTATAAAAAAAATAAAACTTAGATTTCAGAATTATTAGTCTGCAATCCTCTGAATCCCCTAGCATCTTTATAAATAGCTTTGCACTTGTTATTTTCCACTTCCCTCACAACAAGGGAATTTTAATCAGGAGGTTACACTACAGTGAGTAGTTCAGCTATTTAATCCTTGAGTGCTTTTGAAATTCTTTGCTGGACACTATCTTTTCTTGGAAATTATTTATTGTTCATTTTGTTAAATTGTATGACTTTATTTTTTACTGCTGCTTCAATTAGAGACAGATTCTCTGAAGTGCTCTGCATGTGAAAGGCTTCTGACTCAGGAACTTCCCAAATGTTTATTGTCACGAATGAAAAAGCAAAAACATTTTTAAACTAACTCCTCCCTCCCCCGCTTTTTTTTTTTTTTGGTCTAAGGTTTTGGGGTTTTTTAAATCTTATTTGGATGAAACCTTCCTTTGAAAGGAAGCTTTCTGGTGGCTTCCTGCTTTGTAGTGTGTATACATATATATGGTCTTCCTCAACTCTTTATTTGATAGGCAGTAGGTATTAGTTCAGTTTCCTCTATTCTGCCTTAGACTCTGTACCTCCTGCACATGACTTAACCACTTTGCTGCTTTTAACTTCTTTCAAATAAGTGCTTGCATTATAGAAAGTTCATATTTTCAAAAAATCCATGCTGCTGCAGTAATTTATTTAATTTTTTGTATAAGAAGTTTGAATACAAGCACATTATAGTTATTGTAGCTCTGTGAAAGCAATTTCAGCACAAAAACTGTTCCTTTCTGCTGTTCAGAATCAAGGCAAGAAGCCCTAAGATCTATTGAGCCCAGATCTTACAAGCTGCTTGATATAATAATTTCTAGTGGTGTCTGAAAGTTTGATCTTGTGTTCTAGAGTGACCTAGAGTGGTTGCTCTGTCCTGGGGAGAAAGCAGTCTCTGAGACTGGCTGTTTGCTACCCTTGCAGCCTTCCTGGTCTCCTCCATCTTGGTCACCATCATGCCTGGTTTGGGGATTTTGATCCCTCCAGTCTCTGTGTTGCTTCGGATGGGAAGAACTTGTTTAGACTACTTGACAGTAGATTTAGTTCAACATTTAGGATCACTTTCTCTTTAATCATAATGAATTCCACTCTTCGAGGTGGAATAGGGATTCTCACAGAAGTTAAATGCATAATGTTTTTCAGGGAAACAAAATTACATGCAAGGTCTTTTTGGGGCCTTCTGTGTTACAAAGAGGAAGAGCCACCAGAAATTGTTTTCTTATGTTGTGCTCTGAGTGGGATTTTGAAAAAGGCACTTAAAATACTATGGCAGAAATTTTATACTTTCAATAGGAAATACTGCAAAAAGTGTGGTCCCAAATTGGAGTTTACAACTCACTGCAGACACCCTTTGCTGGAAAATGTCACAATTTTTGCCATAACAACTGTGCTGGATTGTTCTTAAATGCACTTCTGTGACTGATAATACCAATTTAAACAAAAAGATACTGCAATATTTTCTAGTCTTGAGTATACTTGTGATCTGTTTAAAACAGGCTGGGAAAAAATTGCTGGTTGTTTGCAAAGGGATAAATTGTAACCTGTGTTTGACTGGGACAGGAAATGTTTTACTCTACTCAAGTCTTTCCCTATGAGAGTATTTTGAAACAGATTGATTGATCAGTTGAATTTATTGCCCAAACTGTGCTTCCAAATTTCATTTTTATTATGTATTCAGTCAAACTTGAATAAAAGACTCACAACTGAAAGACTTTCTTTTGAATATGTCTTAACTGTATTTCTATTTCTGTCTTTCTGAAGTACCCCCATGATACTCTCTATGAAAGAGATACTATAAAATAAAGAAGTCTTTATGATACTTCAGGTGGGAAACGTACAGAGCACAGGAAAACTTTGATTTGCTTGATATTGAAAAAAATGCTTTTAATTTCTTAAGTAAAATAAAGAGAATGGATATTCTTACTGCTGATTATCAAAATGAAATGGAAAGGAGTTGCAGAAGATCTAAAGCCTGCCAGTTTTTTTATTGTTTCTTAAGATTTACTGTGCACATGTTTCACTTAATTTGTTTCCATGTATTCTTTTTCCCAGGCTAATTTCACTTTTAGTTTTGTGGAAAACTTGAAAACTTATTCTGAAACATGGCTTAGGATGTCTGAGGTCTTCAAAACCAGTGGAAATGTTCTCACAGTTTCACGACTACAGGTTGGTGAACTGTGGGAAATCTTTCTATTTTCCAACTTTTTGCTGTGTGATCTAGACAGTATTTCTATACATGTAAAACCACCTGTATATCTGACTTCAGGTTTAAAAAGAGCAGAAAAAGAGGCAGATTAGCTTCAGGTTATGAACCTACAGCCTGATGCTGAGAAACTTCTGACATGATAATAGTTAAAAGCAACATTGCCTCACTATTTCCAGTATCAGTCCAGTATCACTAAAAAACAAGGGAAATAAAAGGGTTTTGGTACTTGTTTGTTCATTGCTTATGTTTGCCAGCAAAATGTGAAACTGATGAAAAAACTGATGAGGGAAATACTGGCTATAAAAGATAAAAAGCATTCTCGTTATGTGGGTTTTTCCATTCCACATATTTGTGTCTTCCTCTGTCACTTCTCCTAAATCTCTTCCCAGCCCTTGCCATTTATTTGAAAGGTGTGGAGTTAACCTGTTAAGAGAGAAAGACCGAAGACATGGAGAGGGTAAATGACTTCTCCAGTGTTATGCAGGAAATCTTGGTAATGGAATTGACCATTAATGCATGTGTTTATTTTGTATTTCCTTAGAGAAGATAAACCTGAGGTAACATCTATCACTTTTCATTTTAGGAAGCACTGCAAAACAATTTTGTAAAGCATTTCATAGAAAGTAATTTGGATATCAACATGGAAAAACTCCTCAAAAAAATGCAAGCACGTGGTATGTATATAAAAGTGCACGTAATGATTAGCCCTGTTAGACTTCAGCTTAGAACTAGAATTTGGAATTTAGCTGAAATTGAATATTTTACCTACCTCAGTGATACTTAAGTAAAGTAATAAGAGACTTTAACCTCTTGAGTTAGTCTCAAATGTAATTGTCTTTTTTCTTTTGAGTGACTGGATAATTTGAATTTCAAATATTGAAACAATATTGGTAACAAGTCAGAAGTGGCAAATTGTCATGAGAGAGTCCCAAATATAAATTCTATACTCAAAAGGAGTGAAGGGAGATATAAACCCAGTAGCCATAGTTCCATTAGGTAGATGTATATTTTTGTAGTAAATTTTGAAAGAAATAAATAGAAAATGAAATTGGATACAGTGTTTTTGATCAAAAAATCTCTGGTTTTTTTTCTCCATTTATTCAGAATCAGTTGCATGTGGTGTACTTGTGCCTCAGAAAAGCCTGAGAGAGGGTAATATCCAGGGAGCTGCATTGTCAACAGGAAGCAACCAGGGTCAGTCCCAGCCCTGAGATAGCCCAGTGGCCATGGGGATGATGCTGAGGGTGGAACATCACCCCATGTAGGCCCAGGTCCCTGGCCAGGTCCAGAACCTGATGTGTAGTGGTAAGAGCTGCAGCCTGGAACATGCCCAGGCCCAGCCCTGTGCAGCTCCAGTGGGAAAGGAGTAGCCCTGATTCACAGTCTGCATGGCTCTGCCCAGCAGCCTCCCCCTGGGCACAGCCATCCCTGGCTGCCCCCTTTCAAATTGGTAGTGAGCCCTGGCGGTCAAACACAGAGCCTCCAGGGTTAGATAGATAGCCCAAGGAGAATGTTTTTTAATGGAGAAGAAGGGAAATTATTATTTTGACTAATCTGAGATATTCAAAGATTTAAGTAGGAGAAGAGAAAGGATTATACTGTAAAATTAAGTTATGTAACTATTTTATAAGAATTTGATAATTGAAAAAAAAAAATCAGTATGTCCAGCTCTCTGTAAGGTAGGTGCATTATCATTAAAATGCTTGCCAGCATGTGACAGAAGGAAAAGTTTGTACTGAAGCAGAGTCCAATGTCATTTAAGAAAAGTTCATTATTTTGAGGATAAGAAAGAGAGGAAAGTGGGATAAAATGCAATAACAGCCAGTATGACATCATGGACAAAGAGGGCAGGGTACTTCCTAGAGGAGGGATGTGGTAGAAGACAGATCTGTGTTGTTCAGGTCAGTGAGTGTTAGGATAATTATGAGCCAGACACAAATCTGTCCCAGTCACTTTCTAGAGGAGGGCAGTCATGAGCTCTCAGGTATCCCCACAGAGGGACTTCGTGACCCTCACTGCTTTGAAAAAATTGTCTTTACAGAAATACAGGTCATTAAATCTGCTTTACAGTTAAAGAATTAAGACTACAGCTATAATAAATAAATGTACCTGAAGTACAGCTTTTGTTGGTTGTCAGTATCTGCCTCTAGGCAGGAGATGGACAAAATCCATGGAGGCTCCTGAGAGCTTGTAAATTAAGTGTGTTCTTAGTCTTAAGTTGTACTACTGCCCTGAGCTGATATGGTGTCATGGTTTGACACTGGTTCAACATCAGGCACCCATGAGCATCGCTCACTCATCCTCCCCTGCCACAGTGCGGTAGAGGAGAGAGAAAAAATTAACAAAGGGTTCATGAGTTGAGATAAGGACTGGGAGAAATAATTCAAGGGCAAAACAGCCTCAATTTAAGGTTGCAAAGTGAATTTATTACTATCAGAATCAGAGGAGGATAAGGAGAAATAAAATAAGCCCTTGGAACACCTTTTCCCCCAGCCCCTCCCTCCTTCCCACCCACAGTGCAGGGAGACAGGGCATGGGGGTTTGGTCAGTCCAACACTGAGATTTCCTTACACTGCTCTGGGAGAGGAGTCCTTCCCCTGTGAGGCCGTGGGGTCCCTCCCACGGGAGACAGCTCTCTGTGACCTTCCCCGGTGCAGGCCCACTCTCAGGAGCAGCAGCCACACAGCACCTGCTGCAGCCTGAGTCCCTCCCACGGGCACACAGCCCTCCCAAAACTGCTG